>JBBMFX010549339.1:0-16353 GCA_037832545.1 Rhabdalestes septentrionalis
CATTTTCTATATGTAGTTTTTTACTTATTATTAATATTTGAATTCTCTTAATATTGTAATTCATGTTCCCTAATGCTCAATGTGTGACAATCTTGATGTGTTCTCACCAGGAGACTCAGATATTGTTTTTTTGTGAGAACTAAAGATGTTTGCTACGCTGATGCTTTTTTTATACCTCCGACTAGTAGGTGTCAATGAGAAGGTGTACAACTTAATTAATTGGGCTGTGTGAATTTTGATAATACTGGAGCAATTGGTACATGCTGTTAGTAAGACTGAATACCTGAATAAATACACCATATGTTGTAAATAGACTTTGTATTTTTGAATGGGTATGCTTGGAGAAATGCCTAAATCTTTAGTTGCTAGCATTTAGAATGCCAAAATGATTTAAATAGATTTTATTGATCAATTTGGTATTTGAAAAATTGCCAATAAGAAACAAAGACATTATTTGCAAAAACAAGCCTTGTGGTATCTGAGGTATATTAGTCTGTATTTCAGTCAATTGTTGGTGTGAATTTTGGGTCGACTACTTTAAGAGGTTTCAACAAGACTAACTGGCATAATTTCGTTTGCCGAGAAGTAAGTCACTGCACTTGCAATGTCCCAAAGCCTTTTTGATTTTTTAGTCACATAGATGCTGTTATCACCCGGAACATGCTGATTACCGACTGCTCCTGCTAAACTGAATCTCAGACCTACACACACACACACACAAGTGCACACAGACACACACGCACGCACACACACAGAGACACATGCACGCCAGCACACGGACACACACGCATGCCAGCACACAGACACACACGCATGCACGCACACACACAAGCACACACAAGGACTGTTTTCGATATTATCTCCTCCTGTGCATTTAATACATTCTCCTCCTCCAATTCACTCACCGGCATGGCAGTGTTGCCCGACGTTTTTTCCCAAAACAAGCCCACGTTGCTAATGTTTACAACATTGTGTATTTAGGAGAGGAGGGGCAAAATTGTAATGTCATCAGTGATCGTCCTCATTTTTAATGATAATAAATCGCTATATAAGGAATATTAGTCTGTATATATTAGAGTTGATTTGACATCAATCTGTGACATGGTTGAAGAGATTAATAGATTTTATTGATTAATTTGCTATTTAAAAAATTGCCAAAAATAAACAAAGACACTATTTGCAAAACCAGGACTTGTGATATTTGAGCAATATTAGTCTGTATATATTAGAGTTGGTTTGACACCATTAGGTGACATGGTTGAAGAGATTAATAGATTTTATTGTAACACCATTAGGTGACATGGTTGAAGAGATTAATAGATTTTATAGTAAAAATGGTCAGATATAAACAAATATAATATTTCCAGAAACATGACATTTGGTTTGTGAGGAAAATTAGTCTAAAGGTATTAGACTTGGTCTGACACCACAAAGTCACATTGTTGAAGAGATTAATAGATTTTATTTAATATTTTTGTATCTTTTTGCGTAGATTTTAGTAGTTTTGCGGCACTGCCTAATGCAGTGTTTGCAAATATCAAACGAATGTCCAATATCAAACCAACTTTACCGCAGTGATGTGCAAGTGGTGCTCGGAAAACAAACTGGGATTTATTGAGAGTTGGTCCACGTTTAAGGGCAAGCCTTGTCTCTTAATCCAGGACGATATCCACCCTTTGCAGGAGGGTGCTGCTCGCATCTCCAGCAGCATAGCATTAGCTAGCTGGCAGAAGAGTTCAGGTAGTTACTGCTGACAAACCAATGCCGGGGGCAGGCCGCAGACAAACTGGCTAAACCAACTATCTGCTAGCTGCGTCACCTAGGTTTCACCCTAAGTTTTATTATATTAAGGCTGTGTCTGTCCCCTGAACTATACAGAAAATTAGGAAATACCAAAAAATGATTTAAGTGATGTCTCACATACATCCATATACAGAGTTCTTTCAAGATTTTAGTGATTTCATAGCAAATTTAGATGTTCACTATAATAAAATCATAATAATTGGAAAATGTAATATTGGCTTTGAAAAACAACAGGATCCGACTCACTACTGCGGCCATACACTCAACCTTATTTTGACTCTGGGTATTTATGTGGATAACATAGCTATTCTTCCTCTGTCTACACTAACTTCATATCACTACCTCATTACATATGATCTTCATCTTAATCATAATTTAAGCATGTCCCCTCACTTTCATAACAATCGTGCAATTACGTCTGCCACAGCTTACAGTTTTATTGAGAATCTTCCAGAAATATCAACCTCATATGATACTCTATCCTGTCCATCAGACCTAGATAAGCTAACTGAATGCTTTGAAAACTCTCTTTGCCACCCGATTCAGCAGATGCATACTGTTCAAATGTCAGATGTGGTTGAGAAATTGTCATCTTTTAATCCAGTCCGACAAACAGAACGTTCTGCAATTATTCTTTCTTCAAAATCCTCTACATATTCGCTCGACTCTATTCCTACAATCTGGCTTAAAGAGGTCCTACCAGTAATCATAGGGCCTCTCCTATCACTATTTAATGCTTTGCTTAGTATTGGTTATCTACCGAAATCCTTTAAATGTGCAGTTATTAAACCGCTGTTTATAAAAATCTCTAACCTTCAATTAGTATTTAAGATCTTAAAGAAAGTCGTGACCCAACAGCTATGTTCATTACTACACAAAAAGCCATATATATGAAAAAATTCTGGGTTCCAACCTCATCATAGCACAGATATTGCTTTAGTAAAGATAGTAAATTATCTTTTATTCTGTGCTGGAAAAAAGATTAGTCTCTCTGCTTGTTCTGCTCAACCTTAGTGCAGCATTTGACACAATTGACCAAGCTGTTTTACTCGACAGACTAGAAAACCCTGTCGCAATCACTGGAAGAGCCTTATCCTGGTTTAGATCATACCTGACCGACCACTATCAGAGTTAATAGGGAATCCTCAGCAACCACCAAAGTAAAATATAGTGTCCCACAAGTGCCTGTTTTAGGACCTCTTTTATTTATCTTGTACAGGACACAAGGGATTAGCTGCCACTGCTATGCAGATGATACAGAAGATATAAGAGACTAGATGTCACAGAACTTCCTCTTACTCAAAGCAGATAAAACTGAGGTCCTTCTTCTAGGACCAAAAGCTGCTAGAAACAAACTGTCAGGTCTAATGTTTGATCTCACTGGTTCCTCAGCCTCTCCAGCATTAACTGTAAAGAACCTCTCTCGCTATGGATCCTGACCTTTCATTCAACATTCATAAAAATGCAATTACTAAATTAGCTTTCCTTCATCTATGAAACATTGCTAAATTAAGAAGTGCATTATGTCTCCATGATCCAGAAAAAATAGTCCATACCTTTATTACCTCCAGACTCAAATATTGTAACAGCCTCTTGTCAGGCTGCTCCAAGAAAACCTAAGCAAGCTTCAACTCGTCCAGAATGCAGCAGCCAGAGTTCTCACTAGAACCAGGAAATTCGACCACATTAGCCCAATATTATCCAGACTACATTGGCTCCCAATCAAATTTTGTATTGACTACAAAATTCTATGAATGACATATAAAGCCTTAAATGTCCTCGCACCCATTTACATCAGTGATTTTCTCTCTTACTTATAAACCTCAGCAGTCACACCGATCTCAAGGTGCTGACTACTTACTTGTTCCCAGAATTATGAAAGCTTCTTCAGGGGAAGTGCATTCTCATATATAGCCCCCAAGCTCTGGAATGCATTGCCATATAAGACTTGGGACTCAGACACAGGCTCAGGTTTTAAGTCCAGGCTGAAAACATACTTGTTTAATCAGGCTTTCTGTATTTAATTTTTCTTGTTAGATGGAAGGTGTAGAGCTGGGAGGCAGTGGGCACAGAGATTTCAAGTAAACTGGGACACTGGTGTTGTGGCCCTCACATTCACTCAGGTTTGTGACGGAGTGGAAGTGGCCGGTGTCTCAGGGCGCTCTCATGCCATCATACCTCTCAGTTCTGCCATTTCTAGCTAGGCTGATCTAGCTAGATATGCCGGATTCATAATGTGCACTCCTCATAGATATTAACAATGCCTTGTTAATTTAAACAGAACTAACTCTTTCCTCTGTGTCCTCCGAGGGGGACTGCTGCACATCTGCCAGACTGATTTCCATGGGAAACTGTCCTTGACTGATCCTGACTCCACTCAGGCCCTTCTCCAAACTGGGGACACCTCTACCTAAAGCTCTGGCAGAGATTGTCGCTCCTGATCCTGATGTTTATGGACAATGAACTCTCAGTTTCACTTCCAACAATATTACTTCCCTGGGCCTTTCTGTCTATAATATTGTTAATTAAGGCCCTCTCTTGTAGTTTATCCCCCAAAAAGATAATTTCCTTTCTATCTGAGGAGGACAGGTTCCCCTTTTGAGTCTTGGTTCCTCCTGAAGTTTCTTCCTCCAACTGAGGGTGTTTTTCCTCACCTCTGTCGTTTTGGTTTACTCACTAGGGGCTCGACCTAGACTCTGTAAATCTGCTTTGTGACAACCTGGTTGTATAAAGTTCAATATAACTAAAATTGAATTTAATTGAACAACTAAACATGAGGCAGATCCAGATGTGACATTTTGTTAATGCAAAGGTCACCAATTTTCATTTTCTCATGTTTGGTAACGTTCTATTTTGACCAGGAAAAGCTGTACATTCGAATTAATGAAAGCAATATGTTTATTGACGGGGTTTATAAGAGGTTAACAGTCTTTATGATATTGGGGGAAAAGAGGTTTAAGTTAATTCTACATTGATTCTAATGGAGTAATATGTATACATTTTTCAGGAGTCCCTTACATGGGTGGAGTAGAAACTGCTGAGTTCTTACAGAAGCTCACCTCCCAAATCACTGAAATGGTATCTGCCAAGATCACTCAAGGTGAGAGATGATTCTGTGAACTGATTGACTCAGTTGTTCAAATAAATTGGTCTTACATGAACATCTTGTTTGTTCATTGGTTAATCAATTCTACATATGCGTCAGTTAGGGGTTTATGAATGAGTTTCCTTAAACTTTTAAATAATGCTAATAATAAAATGGAATTTATGTACAGTCTTATTCAGTATAATAATTCATGTAGTAAAATAATGCATATGATTTTAAAGCAGAATTGATTTTTCCTGATGAGTAAAACACTGAGTTACGATATACTCAGTTATGATATATAATGTGTTATGATATAGTTTTATTTGTATCCATGTAAATACATTTTTAAATACCTTTGTAAATTTCACCTCTAATAAGTGCACTCGTGAACCTGCTTCCCATGTGATTTGAATTCGAATACATCTTTAATTCATGATTTTTTCATCCATCCTTACATACTTTCACTTGATCAACATGTTGATTAAAACGTTAATTTGTTATTCAGACAGCTTACAGAACCATCAAGTGCTCCAGTGGATGAAATCATGGCCCAAAGTAACCAGTATGTATCCAGTATGCATATACAAAAAAAGCATTGGAATCCTGAGTTTATTCCCATGTGCCATTGCTATAGTGTATTTAAAAAATATTATCAAATATTTTATTTTTCTGTTTATTTTTCTGTCTGTCTGTCTGTCTATCATTGTGAAGTATTATTGCTGAAACCTTACAAAATTGTATCTTTTTATTTATTTTGGACAAAGTGCACTTTCATTCCTTTTACAGCAGGGGCATATGGGGATATTTTCATGATTCTTTAAAATCAGGGCCATAGTTTCACACATTGTCTAGGATATTGGATGTGTAAATATGGATTATCATATAACTTTGCAGGATATCTGTGGATAGTTATAGCATCTTGATTCTCTCTCTGGAGTGCATTTACCAGTCAGTTACACACACACACACACACACACACACACACACACACCCTCTGGGCTTACCGTAGGTAGATCATATGGTAAACCATATATGTCTATGCGGGAAACTACCGAAAATAAAGAAATCATATACATGATCATCAAAAAAACAATAAATACATAAATAAAGGGACAAAATTCTCTACCAAGCTGCTCAAAGCATATCAAAGCATCAGAGATCTTTGTGGAAATTGTATAGGTTTGGTAGAGCTTTTAACACTCTTCTCTTCTGTGGAAAGAAAATCTTAAGAATGATGGAAGGCTGGATGAGGAACTAAAATGTGAACAGAAAAAGAAGTGGGGCTCCATTTGAGCTGAAGAGGAGCAGAAAGAGAAACAAGATTCTTTCAAATGAACTCACACAGTAAACAGAAAAAGAGCTGAGTTCCCTTTCTCTTCTAGAGGACAGAGTTTGGTTCCTTTAAAGAGGACTATATGTAAAAACATCCTTAGACTATTCATGAGTGGGGCCTAGTAAAATATTTGATTTCTAATTGTATTTTATGTTGTGCATTGTTTGTATGCTAAATATATATTTTCATAGATTTTTAAACTGGTGTATTCTTTTAATAATTTGATAATAATTTCTTTCAGTTTTCAGTTTTGGTTTTCAGACATTTGTTTTTGTATTTTAAATGTTTGGTTTCGGTCCAAAAAGAAAATATGTATATACCAGTTTTTTTTACCATTTATTACTGAATACAAGCCTATAACTTAGGCTTCAATGGTCATGACCTTTTTATCACTGACTGAACCAAACCTATGAATTAGGTTACAGTATATGACAGTTGTAAACTTTGATACACTACGTCTCCCAGCTCTCTCACACACACACAATGGCCAGCGCTGAGACTCCACCCCTCTGGAGGTCTGGATAGAGAAAGCTAATGCGGCTACCTCCAGCCCAAAGTTCCCTCTCTCCTGCTGCCTCTAGCTCGACCAACAGCTCTCCTACAGACACTATGACCGCGGTCACCACTTCCACACACTTTCCCAATGGGCAAAGTGTTGAAATAAACATGTGTTTGTGCTTCCTGATCACTTTCGCCTCGCATGGCTGCGCAGCTACGCTCCAAGGTTGAAGCAGGAGACGCGCGAGTGTCTTTTACAAAAGGAAAATATTCCCCTTCAGAGTTCAATCCTCTAGACTGATATGAACCTCAGAGGTACCCACACACCAGTCCTCGGTAAACTCCCCACACACTGCTCCCCACACGCTGCTCCCTGGTACTGTCTCCTCACACTGCTCCACAGGGGTGCAGAATTCATGGCTGCCCGCTACTTCACTTGGTGAATGGTTTAAATGCAGAGGAGGAATTTCGTGCTGTTCACACTGTGTGCAGTGGTGTGTGTGTTGTGTTCACGTGTGACCGACTGATCACTTTCACCCCGCACCCTCCCACCATCACACGCTCAAGTTCAGGAGTAGATTCTGACGTTGTTTGCGCGATGCATTATGCATTTTACTCGAATACAAATACAACTACGAATATGAATAATTTTTCTTTTATCAGGGAGCAGCAGAAGCACTCAGTAGGTTCAGTAGCTAGTGTTGCTGTTAGAGTGAGTCGAAGCAATCGATCAAAGAAAACCCGAACATTCAATATAATGGTAATTAAAATATACTGTGTTAATATGCGATAATATTTTTGCCATTATTTTACCCTTGGCACAATGCAGACATGTAAGTTCCGTTCTCGTGTTAACTGCCAAACCCAGACTCCTCCATCGGATTTCCAGACAGAGAATGCATCTCCACTGCTCTCCACTGCGGCATGCTTTACACCACTGCATCCGAAACTTTTATTTGTGTTTTTTTTTCTCAACCACGCTATCTGTAAAATTATCATAAATATGAATTGTGGTTGTTTATAAAATTGCGATCAGGCAATTCTATAACAAATGTGAGCAGTCTGGGCGCACATTAGAGCATGAAATTAAACTGCATATCTGCATACCTATGAAACTCATGTGAAATTCCCATGTGAATTGAGCATTGTCTTTTGAACTGCCCCATCCAAGCAGTCTTTCATGGAAAGGGAAGGTGCTCAGTCATAACAAAACAACACACTGTAAAAGTTACGACAGCATGTTAGGTGCAGTTTGGTAGATGTACCTGATAAAATGTTTCTTCTGTCTGGTTTTGTGGAATAAGTAACATGAGAAATACCACACCTTGATCTATGCAAATATGTATTTCGATCACTTTATTGTTTTTTTTCTAGGCAAGTTCTATATTTGCACTTGAATCTCAGTAAGGGGATGAAGAAGCTGAAGCTGCCCAGATAAAACAATAAGACACTAAAATCACTATCTTAGCTTTAGCCTTCACTGCTGTTTTGGCCACACAACCCAAACACAAAATACACAAGTAGAACTCATTTCAATGTTGTGTAAATGCTTTCTTTCTGTTTTTCTTTCTTTCAATTGTAGCATCACTGCGTGTTCCGGGAGCTGATAGCGATGAAGAGACTAAAACTCCTTCTCCATCTCCCCATCACGGCCGCTCACGCCCTCCTTCACTGATTGTAGATTCCTCCTCAGAGTCAGATGAGAGTGATGCCAGAGGAGAGGTACATTTCATTGAGTAAAAAATAATGACACAAGATACACTTTTAGTATTAAAAACATTATTAAGATATTTTGCTGTTTGAAATGAGTAGGGGGTTTTGCGCAGTATACTTTAAGTGAATTTCTTGTTTGGTTAAGAACATTTCTCAATTTTCACCCCTGGAAAACTCCTTAGTTTCTACACTAAGGTTCAGGTTATTGTCCTTTTGCGAGAAAAAGGGCCTGCTGCTGAATTTTGAAGTATTGGAATTTGGCTCTAAGACACTTATATTTATGTTTCCATACACTTTTATTCATTCTGCTTCTTCCACCAATAAACACAAATCAGAGCCATATGCTCTCCATCACACTTTTAGTGGAAGTATGCCATTCATTTTGACTACTCTGAGTGTTTTTCAAATTATTGATATCCTGCTTTTTTCTTCTTTGTTCCTCATGTTGAGAGGCAACAGCAGTTAGGATGCCAAACACTTCACATAAACCTAGTTAGCAATTACTTATGGAAAATAATTATTGGTTTACTGAAACAACCTTTCATTTATTGAATGCTAATGTACATGCATTGTTAATTGGTCGGCTACACATTTTCTCTGTGTAGATGTTTGATATCTACATAGCTAAAGCGGACTACAACCCAATGGGAATCAGTAAGGACAGCATTGCTCTGACGGAGGGACAATATGTCGAGGTTCTGGACTCAGCTCATTCTCTTAAATGGCTTGTACGCACTAAGCCCACCAAAAACACACCATCACGCCAAGGGTGGGTTTCCCCAGCATATCTGGACAAGAAATTAAAGGTGAGCATAGAAGTTAAAGTCATGGTAAGAAATTTGTACTTTTGAGCTATTTGTGCTGTTTGTGTTGTTATTGAGCTACTATAAGAGAAAGGAACACATACAGACACATTTTTGTTTAAACTGTTTGTTGCATTGTGCCATAGCCTTCTGCAGATGCATTGGATGTTCCAGAGACCACAGGTGAGGAAGTAACCGAGGGAGAGTACAAAAGAAGGCTTTGGTGAGTCCACATACATTTTTTAGTACAGAGAGACTCCTTCCCATCTTCCTCCCCAGATTCCTTCCCAGCATCACTGTTGGCTCCTGATTCACAGTTTTAGATTTAAGCAGTCATTAATAACCTTTTGAGGTGACACCAACACCAAATATCCTTAGTCATTTATCTAGGATTAGAAAACACAGATGAAATTAGTCAAAAAATTAAATAAACAGCACATAAATCAAACTTAATTAAATCTAAAACAACCTTCCTAGAAAAGAATTCAAGAATATTTTGGCACTGTAAGGATGATGGTCAGATATTTTCAAGACATGGTAGCAAGATAGGGTCTCCAAATCTGCAAATAGAAACACTCAAGGAGGGTTTGCAGTAAAAGGCAGGAGAATCTGGAGTGATTCTGCATTGAGAAGTGGTCTCAAAATCTTTGCTTTCCATTTTCATGAAGAATTGTAGGAGCATACTGATTAAGGTTCCTGTCCTGGTAATTCAGTTATGTTGATACATGTCTTGACCACTTAAAAGGCAGTTATAGTTTATTTATGTACAGTTCAAATTTGCTGTTTTCTTGTTTAAAACTGAAATTCTCCCAGCAAACAATGTTAACCTGTCCTTATTTATTTACAAAATTATCTCTGTGAAATATTTATTCATATGTCTTTTCCATGTGCAGCCAAATCATCCAGGAGCTCATCAGCAGTGAAAATGAATTTGTAAGAGAAATGGATTTTGTTACATCACATCATCTGGAACATATTTTGGATGAAAGTACACCGCCTGAAATCAGCAATCAAAAGGATAAGATTTTCAGGAATGTCAATGACATCAAGTATTTCCATAACAGGTACAGTTTTTGGAAGTCAAAGGCTCTGATTATAAAGTGCGCTTATGCTTTATCTGAGGCTATATATCCAAACATGCACAGTATTATTGATTGTGTCCACTATGAAAATGATGCTGGCAAAGCCATCAACTGGCTAGACAAAGATTGCTGAGATTGTTTTTATAAGAAATAAAAATAGCAGATGTTCCTTATTTAGAACTTAACAAGTAATATTTCAGCCAGTTAATGGATATTTTTTAGCAAAGGTTGCCATTACAAGAGTTGGTACATTTATTTTGAAAGTGTAGACCTTTGTATGGGTCATCTGACATAAATCATACACTCTGTACAGCATATGAAATAAACAACTGTCCTAAATATTTAAAGTTTTTGCTTAATTATTTTACAGCTCCCTCCTCCCTAGGCTGAAAGATTGTGATACTGATGATGATATAGCAATGTGTTTTCTGAAAAACACAGAAGGATTTGAGAACTACCTGCAATACTTGGTAGGCCAGAGTCAAGCACAGGCCACCGTCTGTGAGAAATTTGTCCATGAGTACTTTAAGGTAGGAATTTGCTAAAATACTTTGTCACACACAAAGTAGTGTGTGTATTGTTTGTAACAAGTCTCATAGACATTTGACAACTTTTGTTATGCTGTTACTTTTGTGTTTTATTTTACAGTGTAAGGGAGTACATTTTTTTCTTCTTTGCAAATTTTACAGTGATTTCCAAAATGTATTGTGTCTTTAGGCAATGAGAAAAAATATTAGAGAGTAAAATTTAACCTTAACAATATCATTAACAGTGAGGCCAAATATTTAAAGGAAAATGCTTCTATATATGTTTACATAAAAACAAGTAATTTTAAAGTCATCAATCATTTTACAGTTTACAGTCAGTTGGGTTGGGTTATGTGTGGATTTATTTTCTAAGGCATAGCTCCAAAACCACACAACATTTTTAATTGTTCATGGAGTTAAGCTATGTGTCTGTTCCTGGTCCCTTGTCTGGTTGTAAGCCTATGTGCTACAGACCAAGAACTCAAAAGAATCTGGAGATATTTTCTGTTGCAACATGGTCTCAAATGCCTTTTTACACATTATTGTCTAAAATGTAAACACAAACATATCCATCATTAGTAGGGAGTAGCCCCCCTTTGCTGCTCCAGCAGCTTTTACTCCCCTAGGAAGGCTTTCCACTAGATTTTGTAACATGACTGAAATGATTCACTTCAGCCATGATATCCTTAGATAATCTGAGCATTAAGATTAGACAAAAAGCCTAATATGCAGTCGATGTTCCAAAGGTGTTTGATTGAATTTACCGTAAATTCCCGACTATAGATCTCATCTGATTAAAAGCCGCATGCTTTAATTTTAGAAAGAAAATCTATTTTGTACTTGTTCAAACCACACCAGATTTTAAGCCACGTGTCTCACATCTCTCTGAACCCGAACCCGTCCCGACCCGGTCCGTGCGTCGGGTCGATATTTCCTGCAACTATCCTAGGCCCGTGCCGGGCCGAGCTGTGATCAAGCATAAAAACGGCCCACGTATTTTAAAAAATGTTTAAATCGGGCTCAGGACAAAAATTACAGTTAATGTGTCAGGCCGAGCTGGGACACGAGGTGCTCAGGCTCGGGTTGGGTTTCATTTTTTGGTCCCGATCTAAGGTCCTGATCCATGTTTTGGGCGGCAAGGAAAAAAACAGGCATTAGCCGCACTTTAATTTAAGCCGCACTCTTCAAACTTAGAGAAAAATTTGTGGCTTATAGTCCGGAATTTGCGGTATTTTTTAGACATACACATGAAATTACACCAAACTCAGCAATACATTTTTACAGACCAGACATGATTGGCACTAGTTCACCTTGTCAAAGAAAATCCAACTTTAGTAACAAAGGAGACAGTTTACTAACTTTTGTGACTGTATGTGGCAGTATGAGACTGTGACATTATGTCTGATTTTAAGAATGTATAACACCGAAAGAACAAACTTGCTTCATAATTTTAACCAATATCTGATTTTAACTAATTAGTTAAATTTATTTATTTGAACTAATAAATAAACTAAAACAATGTAAAAAGACTTGCATTTTTACTAAAATTGCCAATAATTCTGAATTTTTCTTTTCAACTGGGCACAGGTATCATGTTAAATTACCAATTGTGTGTGTTTTATTACTGTTTGATCTCTGTTTGGAAACATTTTACTGTGACTTTGGAGTAAGAAATGTCTGCTGAAAAAATGCATTTAACTAGGAATACACTGATAGTACGTTGGCGAATGTAGACCCTTCAGAAGGTCCAGTGCTGAGTATCAGTAGTTACCTTCAAAGGCCACTAGAGAGAATCCAGAGATATAAGGACTGCCTAAAGGTAACTGTTTGTCTTGTAAAATCATTAAACACATTGAGTGTATGTTGTTAAAATATTGGATCATTTATAATACCCTATTAATATCTATTTACATCTGATCCTGTAAAATTTGTTGAACATTAGAATAGAACATTTCTTTCATGCCTCCTGCAGGAACTGATCAGAAATAAAGCAAGGAATGGACAAAACTGCTGTCTTTTAGAGGAGGCCTATACCATGGTTTCATCACTTCCCACTCGCTCTGAAAACACACACCATGTCACCCTCATTGAAAACTACCCTGCAAACCTGGAAGCTTTAGGAGAGCCCATCAGACAGGTCTGAACACACTGAAACTATTTTATAAGCATGAAGTAAGTTTTAAACCTCTACCTTAGCATTGATTTTAGCACTCACAAATTTCTAAATACTTTAAAAAAAACCACCAATTACAGTTTTAATTAATAAATGAATTGCTAAAATGATTATTTTCAATTTAGAGTGCTCAATGTGCACTTAGGTATGTGTCAATCTTTGTATCTGACAGTCAAGATTACTGCTGTGCTACTAATTATAATTAATATACAAACCAAATAATCCTCACATTTATACCAACACACCTTGTGTAGCTTTTACAGATCACGATGCTTTGAGTTACATTTGCACTGGTGACTCTGGTACCAGTAGTAAGTGCACAATCTGCAACTTGCCACATTCTCAAATATTAGTCCAACATAGTAACTTTTTTTTTTATTACTGTCTACATGTTACAATTGGAAATTGAGGTACAACCCATTTAATAACAGTACATCTCTATGAATAATACAGCCAAATTAAAAAGAAAATCTCTCAAACCCTTGACGAAGCTAGAACCAGTTGCCTTCGTTTACCCTGTGATCAGGAAGTTTTTGGTTTGATTCCCAAAACTGCTAAGCAATTCTGAGGTACTGCCCCCACACACTGCTCACCGGGCGCTGTGTTCCTGCCCACTGCTTTACTTGAATGGGTTAAATGCAGAGGAAAAATTCATGCTGTTCACAAAGTGTTTGGACGAAATATTTAAAAATATAAAGGTGTAGCAATCTGCCACAAAGTGCCTCGTGCCTGAATGGTTACTGACCAGTTGCAAGAAACATGGGAACTATGTGAGAATTCTGTTCATTGACTACAGTTCAGCTTTCAGTTCAATAGTGTAGCATCAAATTTTCACAAAGCTGAGGGAACCATTATTAACAAGGTCATCCTGTGTAGTTCTGGGCTGATCCCTCACCTTTCTCATGTTCATCCTCAGCCCATGAGGAAAGATATTGCATGTAGCTCCAGACTGAGGGCAATTGAGGGTCATTTTATATAATAAATTTCCATTTATGAAAATCGCACCAACTGTTGTTATCTTTTCACCAAGCTTCTTGCTGAAGGTCTTGTAACACATTCCAGCCTTGAGCAGGTCTGCAATCTTGTCCCTGATGTCCTTTGACAGCTCCTTGGTCTTGCCCATAGTGGTGAAGGTGTTGGAATGGAAGAAATTTTCTAGGACATGTGCTTTTTACACATAATGAGTTTAGATCACAAGTATCTATAATTGGAGTCCGGCCTCGCACGTTTTTGTGAAGCCATAACGATATACAATGTAATCAAAATACGTGCAGTGATCACGCTTTAGGGCTTTTTTTGTGCTAGGACAATCCTTCACATTTTTTTTCTACGACAATGCTTCAGTTCCCTATGTATTTTAATGCATACTGCATAACATTGCCAGTATCAGTGCCCATTGGCGACTGAGGGACATTAGGAGAGAAATGAGTGGAATATGCCACTGGAATATGAAGATTTCATCATATGAACCTATTTTCTAAAAATATATTTGTGGCATAAAATGATTTTGAGTGGAATATGCCACTGGAAAACCACAATTTCATAATCTGTACCTATTCACTAAGAATATGCCAGTGGCATCTAATGATTTTAAGTGGAATATGTCAGTGGAATACAATGGTTTAACAAACTATTTTTTCTATATGATTATCAAATGAGTATGCCACTTTTGATGCCTTGGAGTGGAATATGCCACTGGAATATGACTATTTTATAACATGAAGCTATTTCGGCAAAATTTGACAAAATAATAATGTGCCAGTGGCATATACTGATTTAAGTGGAATATGCCACTGTAATACAATGGATTTACAATACTGAATTAATTTTTCTACATTTGGCTATATAATGAGATATGCCACTGGCATGTGCAACTTTTAGGTGGAATATGCCAGTGGCATATGTCGCCTTGGAGTGGAATAAGCCACTGGAATATGACGATTTTATAACATGAAGTTATTTTGGCAAAATTTGATGATATAATAAGAATGTTCCACTGGCACATGCCGAATTTAGGTGGAATATGCCACTGGAATACAAGGGTTTTACAATACTGAATTATTTGTTTACATATAGCTATATAATTAGAATATGCCAGTGGCACATTCTGACTTTAGGTGGAATGTGCCATTGGAAAATGACGGTTCCATAATATGGACCTACTTTCTAAAAATGCGCCTGTGGCATTTACTGATTTTAAGTGGAATATGCCAGTAGAATACAATTGTTTTACAATACTGAACTACTATTTCCTCGTTTGGCTATATAATGAGGATATGCAACAGGCATACTCCACTTAAAATGGCATATACCAGTGGCATATTCTCATCATATAGCCAAATGAGGAAATAGTTGTAGGTCCATATTATGAAATCGTCATATTCCAGTGGCATATTCCACTTCAGGGTGTCATATGCCACTAGCATATTCCACCTAAAAGTGGCAAATTCCCATTATATAGCCATATGTAGAAAAAATCGTTTAGTATTGTAAAACCACTGTATTCCAGTTGCACATTCTTATTTTATTGTCATATGCAGCCAAAATAGATTCATTTTTTAAAATCGTCATATTCCAGTGGCATATTCCACTTAAAGGCAACATATGACACTGGTGTATTCCACCTAAAAGTAGCATATGCCAGTGGCATATTCTCATTGGTCATAGATTGACAAAATAATTCAGTATTTTTAAACAATTGTATTCCACCGACATATTCCACTTAAAATCAGAGAATAGGTCTGTTACATCTTCTCCTGTGTCCCCAATGAAGACTAGCGTGTTCCTGCATCTCAATTTACTTTTCTTTATTCACACATGAGCACAAAACGAAAGAGAACACTTTTTAACAAAAGGGAAGCTCTTAGAGGAGCAATAACCCTACAAAACTGAAACTCATATATACATAAGCCTGCTACTCCCTGATTTCAACTGCAGATGTTCCTAATTACCTCCTTATTAAGGGCAGGTGAAGCCAGGGATCAATAGCCACATAACTGAGTTAACACATAACCCCCCCAAGGGGTCACCCTGTGATATGACAGTGTCCGATCTGGCCTGTATGTGGTCTTCCGGTAAAGAAAATCCAGGGTCCAGTTGCAAATTGAGGTGTTCAGTCGGAGCAGGTCCAGCTTACTGACCAGCTGCTGGGGGATGATGGTGTTAAATGCTGAGCTGATTATGAACAACATTCTCTCTTGTAACATTGAGGGCCTGATTTTCACGGCCAGTGGCGCATTGTCTGAAGTCAGAAGCACATTCGTCTTTAGGGGAGGGGCCAGCGCGAAGCGCCATAATCGCAGCAGGAAAAACGAGCAATGCGCCTGGCGCAAA
>JBBMFX010549660.1:0-16351 GCA_037832545.1 Rhabdalestes septentrionalis
CACACTGAAACACCCAAACAGAACACAGAACTGAAAATCTCCTCATTACTCCCAGGTGAAACCCATATTCCACTAACAGGCTGTAGTAATGAGGAGGAGACTGACCAAATAAGGAACCAAACTGAAAACAAAGACGCACAGCCCGTCACACAGTGCAAACTGTGTCACATGAAGCTGGCATACCACTACCATGCACAGTCATCCGAGAGCGAAGTACCACGCAGGAGTGACTTCAGGCCGTTTCACCGGATTTAGCTTTATTGACTAGGCAGTTCTAAATGTGGTTAGTAATGCATGTTTTAAATTGAATATAGAATATAGTTTAATAGGTGCATTGCTTTTGTTCATTTACTGTACTGTGATTTGGAACAATGTGTGTCGTGTAATTAAACAGTTTGTGAAAAACAACTTTTTCACCCTCTCTGTCTTCATGGGTTTGTGCGCATGTGTGCGAGCGGGGGTTGGGGGTCGATTTTTGAAAAAAATTTGAATAGTTCTCGATTTTTTTTGCAAAAAAGCCCCATCCCTAACTAGGACACTGAGAAAAAAACAGGGAACAAATGTAACTAATTACAGGCAAAAAGCCTCAGTTCTCACTCTTAACTAGTGAGCATATGTGGATGGTTGTGCATGAGTATACATGTAATTAAGTTATGATCTTGTATAAAGGGGAATGGAGAAATCTCTTCCCTTGAACCTCTGGTAAATCCTACCCAGTAAAGAACGATACCTGTTGGTGTGCTGCTGCCCTAGGAAGTGGAAGTCAGTCTGTAATTGTGTGTGGGCTGAGATCCAGTGGTGCACTAGCACATTCCTGCCCACTGTGATGACTGTCTGAACCCTCTCAGTATAAATAGCAGAGGTCTTTCAGAATACCACAGCTTTAGATATTGGAAAAGGCAGTCTCTTTATTCTGGGGGCCTCGGGATATTTTTAAAAAGGATTTCGGCATGGTTGCTTTTGCAAATAACACCATTCCTGTATAGCGTGTAAGTCAAGGTCCTGTCCTATGTAAATGTCACTGAGCTCTGCAATCCCTACCGCACTCATTCCTTACAATGAGAGAAGGATTTACCGATATGTAGGCAAGTTATAACGTACTCTAGGGGCTGTGTTCAGGAATGGGTCAAAACTGAGGACTCTTAGGCACCCTCAGTCTCAAAAGGGGGATGAGCACTTTGGGGCAAGGTTGCTGAATGATAGCAGCCTAAAGAAAGAGTAGGGCATGTAACTTTTATAGCTGCAGGCGTTGTGGCGGCCTAGTGCGTAAGAGACTTGCCTCTGGACCAAGAGGTTTGAATCCTACCTTCAGCAAACCACCACTGGATTCCTGAGCAAGACCCTTAACCCCAAGTTGCTCCAGGAAGACTGTCCCCTGTAGTTAGGGGGTGGAAGTCGCTTTGGATAAAATCTGTTAAATGCCATGAGTGTAAATATAGCAGGTTTGGTATCCACAAGCTTCCTGATTCACTTGATTTTGGATTTGTTGTACTCTTATCCTAGCTTATTTACCATTCTAAAGACAACTAATTAAATCTGTGGAACTATTTCACTTGGCTTACCACTGACAGTAAATGCAAAATGTAATAAATACATCTTTAATACAACTTGCTAATGAAATCTCTCTTTCCATTATAAATTTCCCATTTACCTTCATGATTTCTGACAGGTTGGATGGGTAAATCAAGAAAAGCAGCTAATAACAGGTAACAATGGATTCCTTACCAAGCTCTTATCTGCAGAGAGCAGAGCTTTTTAGACATATGGACCCCACACATACACAGTATAAGGAAATGCATTTCTTCCAACAGCTTCTTTATAAACGAAGTGTAGCAAGTTGAGAAAGAGCAATTCAGCCCCGCTGAAATAGGGTCAGCTTTCTTTCCAACAGACCACATTACATCTATCAGACATTGTATATTATCCATGGAGTGGTGGTGAAAAAATCCCACAGAATCAGGGTGGACTAGGGAGGACGCAACCCCATTTAATCGACTGACAAAAACGTTTGAGAAGATACGGCTCTTACAAATGGTCCGAGATGGGCTTGAGAGACTGTTGGCGAGAGTGAGCCTCTTAAGTGAATCCAAGTACATTTGAAGTTTTACTGGAGCACGTTCTGAGATTGAGAGCTTGTAAAATTCAGCCATCTGAGCCAATGCCTTGCCTACAGGTAAGGTTTGTTTAATAAACACACTTGATGCTCCAATAAAGTTGTTATGGGAGCATCAAGTGTGTTTCTCTTCTATCAATAAAGCTGGAAGGTCTAGGTCACCAGAAATGTTACAATCCCGTCCCTTAGGTTCAGATGTTTAAAATTTCTCATAAAATTCACTATAGGTATGTGTAAATAGTACTCAAATCTAGCCCTGCCCGTTGGCTTCTTGCCACTTGATGTCATTCGCCAGGATACGTCCAGCTTTATTACACTCTCCAAAAAGCAATTTTCTTAAGAAAGTTCATTCGAACTTCAGATACTATTTCTCAGGATTGGCCCAAAGGAACCTTGCTTTGATTGAAGTATTTTAAACGGTTACTGAAGAAATTATTACAATTTCCTTCTATGTTAAAACCTAAACATCAGGACAAACTAGCTGAGCATAGTCTACTGATGTGCTATTTTTGGCATTGAGTCTAAAGTTACATCCTTGTTTCTGGCAAAATATTCTACATTTCCCTAAAATATCAACTGAAATTTCCAAAAGGATTCATGCACTCTTTAAAAGGGACACCTTACTCAAAACTATGCGTATCTCAGCTGCATCTTGGGCCGACAGCCATGAACCGGAAGGCCACTCTGGACGTTTCCAGAATGTAGATTTCCAGTCCATTCCCGTTTGCTTGGAGTTATTTTCTCTATTCCAAATTGCAAATGCAGTGTACAGCCATTCGAGGCATTTTATGGCTCCATAATTTCTGAAAGTAATGCTTGTTAAAATGTTGTTAAACACACAGCATAAGCATGGGATGGGAGAGGCGTGGCCAGGAACAGCTTATTTGCATAAAAGTGACAGAGCTCGGCTCTGAAACTGACAAGAATAAAGCTGGTGAGATCTCTTTATGTGAGAATGATATTGTCCAAAGTACTTCATGAACATGTTTTCTATATCCTGTCATCAACTTCATTTGTCCAAGGGCCAGAGACTGTGAGGGGCAGATTCTCGGTTAAAATAAATAACAATTAACATTGTATCTTAAATAATCTATTATTATTTTATATTTATTTTTCAATCAAGTTTTGGTTATTTTTTTTGCTTTTGTCAATGTTGACAGACTTACCTGTACTGCAGCAAGACACTAGAGGGCGACTGTGATAGTTTAGGTTTCTTATTTGTCAGGCTGTCAAGCTTAGCATCACTGTCACATGCATAGGTTGATTCGCGCAAAAGTAGTTTGATTTCAGCTTACGTATATACACACACATATTGGCCTTAACTCGATACAGCTGAAAGTCATTTCCATACGCGCATTGCACTTGATGAACCCGGAAGTGCGCGTGCCATGACCGGCAGATTACTGACAGACTGAAGGGTTGTCTCATTTGATTTAGAAAAAAATAAATGTAGGAACATACATCCCTCCATATAGGCTATTCCTGATTTAGTAATATCAGAGAAATTTGAACATAAGGAGAACTTCCTCTCTTTAGAATACTTCCGCAGGCGAGTGCAGAATTTAGCTGTCTAGCTTCACAGACGTCTATTCATTTTTCATTGGGGGGCCGGATGTGACCTTCACTGCCATAGACCTATCATAACTAAAGTGTCTTTTACATAACATGTCCACATTAAACTAAACAAATTAAACTGAAATTAGGATGAGCAAGACATGATCAAGAGAGACATTCTGCCCCAGAGGTGACTCGAAAGTACCCCAGTCCAGACCATTCGCTGTACTGGCCAGTTCAGTAAACTTGTTAACTTTTTGGGGGAAAAGTGGAGAGAAATGCAGGTCACTGAAAGCATGAATTACCATGAAATTAATGTGGACAAATAAAATTAATTCATTAAAACAGTTCAAATTACAGGTTTATGATTGATTCTAACCAATGTAGCATTGTTATATTACGGGGCTGAAAAAGTCCATGTCAGTGAATCTCTGATTTCTTTTTTGTTATAGTGCGTTTATTCCCCCAAAACCTAAGGCATATATAGCGACATATTTATATGGAAAATAAAATGTAATCTACACTACCAGTCAAAAGTTTCTTAATCAATGTTTATTCTTTGTTTTTATTATTTTCTACATTATAGATTAATACTGAAAACAAACCAAAAATATTGAAGGAACACATGCAGTAATGCAGTAAAAAAAATGGTTAAACAAACCAGAATATGTTATGTAATAAGGTCATGATGGACTGTTTTTTACTTAGTTAAGTGGTTCTTGCCATAATGTGGAGTAGAACCATTGTCAAATAGGATCACCAACTGTGTACCAACTCGACCATCACAACTGATGATCCCAAACACATTAAGAAGGCAAGAAATTCCACTAATTAACTCTTAATGAAGAACACCTGTTAATTAAACACCATTCCAGGTCAGTTCCTCATGAATCTGATCGGAAAAATGCCATGAGTGTGCAAAGCTGTCATCAGAGCAATAGGTGATATTTTCAATATTAATCTACAATGTAGTAAATAATAAAACAAAGGAAATCAATTAATGAGAAGGTGTGTCCTTTGAATGGTGGTGTACGCGGGATTATACTGTTTAACATCGTTTGATGTCTGGTGCGCGTCTGGTGTGTGGGTCACGTATTCATGTTGTATCCTTCTCTAGACGGGTTGGAGCTTGAAAATCAAATGAAAAGGAAAGCAAAACAATTAACAAAGACAAATGAAAGCTGAAAATGTAAAAGCTAACCCTCTACTCAGGGCTACACCGGAGCCTGAAGCCTGTTCAGGGTGTTAGTGGCATTAAAGTCTCAGATAAAAATAGCCAGAGCCCTAATCAAGCTGCTGAGCACATGCCCCTCTAGACACACAGGTAAGCATAAAATCTCTCCCCAACACACGAACACACACACACTCACTCACTCAGACCTACCCTCTAACGGCATGGAGAAGGCGCAGGGAGGGGAAGGCGGCGTGCACATTGACCGTGTGTGCGAGGATGAGGCGCACGGCCCACTCCACTCTCTCTTCTCCGCCTTTGGCCATGAAGGCAGGAATCCAGAGCACGCTGCCACTCAGATCCTGCAGCCGGCGCACAAAGCGCTGCCTCCACTCCAGACTGCTCAGGTCCTGGAAGGCACGCTGCACCACCGAGGGGTTCATGGTCACGAGGCTGGTGCGCAGGCCGACATCCTCTGCATACTCCTCCACTGGAGCCAGGTTACACCTAAAATGCATAAACATAAACAACTCACAATAACCACTCTTGCATGGAAATCCAACAGGGTCTCATGGCAGCCTGCATGCATCCTCAAACCTCTATTAGAATTTTGGAGCGGCACGATATTTTTACACTGGGCACAAATCAAGCTCGTCCAGTGGGAAACGAGTGTTATTATTAAATGATGTCTTTAATATGGGTCATTCCCTGTAAAATCAGAATCCAGGAAAGGAGTCGCAGTACCAGCTTGGATTTTGTTCAAAGATTGCCTATGTAATGTTTCAGTCCCAAAAACGAAAGCTGGTCAAATTTGATTCCATGTTTCATTCTAATACTTTCATACAATGTCTGGGCTCTCAATTTTCATCCCTTTAAAAAACGTTATATCAAGGGAGGCACATGATGGTGCTGAAATGTATCATTCCTTTCCTCTAGGCAATTTGTAAGATGGGGGATGTTCTCAGAGTGAATGAACCATTAATGGTTTGTACTGCATGCCTATTGATTTTCTATAAACGCCCTAGATTTGGGGGAAAATGTGCAAAATTCCTAGACAAGAGTAATACTTAAGGTAATATAAACCCATATTGTACCAATCAGTTTTTTCCTTCAATTACAATTGTTTATTAATTTGAGGTCTTTATCATTAACAGATATGAATGAATTTAGAAGCATTTTTTGTTCATTTTCATCATACCAAGTCAGATAGGTTTCTTGTCATATCAGGTAGGTTTCTTGTCATTTCAGCCATCTCCACAGTGAAACAAAACAACAGAATGCAGAAATGCAATATGGAGGCAGAACAGCAAATATAGCTGTACAAATATAGCAGCAGCAGGAGAGAGAAAGTGCAGTATAATAATAAACAGAGGGGGGTTCATAGAGGCAAAATGAGTATGAGTTGTTTGTTTAAAGCAGAACAGATCAGTGTGTGTGCACTGGGTTAAAAGGAGGAGGGAGAAGTACAAGTGTGTTTGTTTTTGGGGGTGCAGTTTACGTTTCATTTCAGATTCAGCAGTCTGATGACCTGAGGGAAGAAACGGTTTCCCATTCTGTTGCCGAAGGCTCGTATTCTATGGAAACTTTTGCCAGATGAGAGGAGGTAGGACTGGTTGGCATCATCCACAATGCTGATCGGCTTAGTTGATAGTGTGTGGTGTAAATATCTGTGAAAGACAGGAGAGAACTGTCCTCACTATCCTCTTTAGGGTCTTGGATCCAAAATGGAGCAATTCCCATCCCAAGCTGGGATGCAGCGACAGAGAATGCTCTCTAACTACAGGGGACAGTCTCCCTGGAGACACTTGGGGTTAAGGGTCTTGCTCAGGGACCCAGGGGTGGTGCTGGAGGTAGGATTCGAACCCAGAACCTCATGGTCCAGAGGCAAGTATCCTACCCACTGAGCTACCTCCAACCATCTTGCCTTCCAATGATGTATACACAGAGAAGGGATGTAGTGTGATCTGGATGTATTTTCCAGGAAAATACCCATGCAAAATCCTGCATCATGAATGAAGAATTCTGAGCATAGTTCGACAAGCAAAGTGGCTTTTAGTTGCCTCAGATGAGCAGCAATGTATTCACGGACTGTCAACTTGTCCAGCTAAGCAAATACATAGCTAATATCCTCAGCTGTTATTCGTTAGGTGATCAGTGTTGTGCAATCTCCACAAAGCCATTTCTTGGCGGTGGTATCTTCAGTATCAATTTCGTCGTCTTTGTACAGCTGGTGATCAATAAACTCTTAGAGAACAATCGGAGCATACTCTTCCCATGTCAGAGATGCTGCTGCAATAAGCTTAGCATTTGGATAGATGTCCTGTACACACACAGGCTTTGTTCAATTGGACCCACAGTGATGCACCGTTTTGGCTGTAGTTCACAAAATCTTTTGTCCTATTATCATCACCAGAGTCTCTTCTGGTGATGTCCACCCTTGGCACTTTAGTCTTATTTCATTTGCATCTGTGCATTTAGGGGCCCATCTCATTATCCACATAGAAAGTCTTCACTGGCTTCCTTGAGTGCATCAGCGAGAAATCTGCCCTTCTCTAAGTTGAATGGCTTTGTGGGCCATGTACTGCATGGTGTCAGACTATTATGCCATATTGACAGAGTCCAGTTCTTTAGCATCTTTAAATATCCTTTTCTTGTTTAGTTAATAATTTTCAAAATAATCACTCATCTTAAACAGACTTTTGTAATACAGTGGTTGTTTCTAGATTGCGGTAAATCTGAGATCATGGGAACTACTTTTTAGATTTTGAAGATTTTTCACTGGCATAGACTCTGCTTCTTTAGTTTGACCCTGTAATGACAAGTAGTGAGGTTGGACAGTGTCCTCCCTTCTCTTAGGAGACTTTTTTCTTAACAGGTCTCACTAGCTGTAATACTGGGTCACAACCTGTGAGTAAGTGCATATTCATCCAAATAGACCTTCTAAAGCTGAATACATGTGTCCTCAACTCCAGTCCATTTCAGTACTTTAGTAGATTAATATTCTGCTCTGCCAATTCCTTCAATTTTGTTATCATAGCAGAACGGCAGTATGATGTTTCATAACACACTTTTTAAATCCAAAAGCGATGCAGTGGAACCAAGGCTGTAATGTGGCCATTGCCGGTTGTGACCTGAGATGGGTTTGATGGCATTGCTCCCTAATACTGACCAGTTTGACACTATGAGGCCAAAAGTATGTGAACCCTCTTCTAATGAATTTCAGCCACACCGATTGTTAACAGATGCATAAAACCAAGGACATAAACATGCACATAATATCCAGAACTAAGAGACAATGCTCACCTCAAATGCATTCCATTCCAATTAACAGAATATGTGTAGTTTTGCAATTCCTATGACACAGGAATTCAAGATTCATAAAGATATTTTACACAGAGATTTTTACATTGTTCCATATATTATGCACATTTTTATGTTTAAGTTCTGACTAGCTACCCCACATCCCATTTTTGTCAGGTAGCTATTGTTTTATTTCTTGCTTTCATGTGTAATGGTAAAATTAATAAAAGATTGTTGTTCCCTAAACATCACTCTCATTTAGGACATTTGCACTAGGCTCTTAAGAAAATAAATGACATGCACTACAGGCATTTATTGGTTTTGACGTTCAGATAATGTGTTTGTTTTCACTTCTACATAGTGTCAAGAGCCTGGGAACAATACTTTTCAAGCTACTGCTGCCTAAATATGGCATTTCAGACAAGACATATAAAAAAATGCATTAATCTTAAGGGCTGAAACAATATGAAAACATAAAGATTTGTATTGACCATGGCTTTGGGACCCATTGATGTTACAGACAAGGATTAAACTAAATCTCAGATGGTGCTGCAACAAGCTTTTCTGAATTATGCATTCAAGTGGCATCAGCTCCTCTAGCCGCCTCTATTCCCATGAAAGCACAGAGGTCTAGCGATACAATATAACACTGGCACATCCTGAAAATTAGACACGGACGGGATTTTCTAGCCTATTTGTCAAGGATTGATGAATCAATCTGTGTACTGCCCAAGTCAATACACACACAGTATAGATAATATTGTCAAGAGTAATATTGCATCAAGTAATGCAAAACTGCCCCTGAGTCAAAACCAAACCACATTCAGTACACAACAAAACCCCAGGCTGCCAGACTGGCCACAAACCCCAATGTCAACATTTGGCCACCATGCGGCTGTTCAGATTTACAGGCCGTGATACACCCAAGGCTTATAAAAAAAGTAAGCTAGGGAGAAATATACTTGTCGGCCCTTCTTTACTTTGCTTTTAAGGGTACCAAAAAGGCTGTAAATGTCTTCCTTCCTGCCTACTTATCATAACTCTAAAAGAGATATCAATGCAATACTGTAAGTGACACAATCATTACTGCGTTTGTAGCCACAGCTGTTACCCAGTCTGCTACTCGCTAAGATTAAAACCCACATTAATGCGCCAAACACTCTTCACAAGGGATTTTTCTCAATACGGATGAAAAAAACAGTGCAGCGTAACTAGAACGCAATCAGTTGAAAGACTTGGAAATAACCCGGCATGCCTGCTATACTGCAGTTTGACTCTAGAAGGCAAATTAGCTGGTTTTAGGATGATTTCAGTCAATTAATCAGATACTCACATGCTAATTATTGATTCATTTCCTGCAACCGTTAAAGCCTGACTAAGGTTGCAGGTACCCAGAGCCTATCCTGGGATCTACGTTCACAAGGCAGGGACTCACCCCGCGCAGGGCACCAGCCCACCACAGGGCACAAATACACACATCGTTCACACACATACAGACACACTCACACATACATTCAATTTAAAATCCCCTGTTCACCTTCATGTCTTTCGACTGTGGGAGAAACCAGAGACCCCATAGAAAACCCACGCCACCATGAGAACATGCACACTTTACATACACACACACACACACACACACACACACACACACACACACACGACCAGGATCCGGATTTGAACCTCCAACGCTGGAGGTACAGTGCTACACACTGCAGCCCCAAAGGGCCAGCTAATCATAGCCTACTTAAATACAAAATCTGATGAGAAAAAACACATCTGTTTTTGCCAATAATGGTAAAAGCAGCTGTTGAAAAACTTGGCACCAAAGGGTAATTTAGGTACAAAAATAAAAGTGTGAAACACTACACTAGAGGTAATTTTATATGATGCAATTCTTCCTACCAGATATATTCCTGTACCACCTAATGCTGAGACTAAACCCTAGCTAGCCAATAAGTAAGACAAGTTTTCTGGCTAATATTAGTGGGACAAGTGACATATAGTCAGCACTGATTGTATGCCCAGTGCACACAAAGGCTTCTCTATCACTGGAGAATGTTGCTTTGGAAATCACAGGACTTAGGACTCCCGTTATAGTAACAGGAGATGGGCATCTTGTTGCATGCGAGGGGTCAACAATGGCTGATTATTAATTCAGACCCCCCCAGTCCAGGAGGCCCAGAAAGACACTGTGTGTGCTAGATGCTAAATACATCGAGACAAGGACAATGAGCAATTCAAACAGACCCCCTCCGCCCACCATAAATCATTTTAGTCTAGAAGGAGTGGCACAAGAACGATAAGTATTACACCGAGCAACCTGCGGTAAACAAGACTCAGAGGGAGGGAGGGAGAGAGAACGAGGGCGCATATTCAGACGGCAAGCAGAGCTGTGTAAGCAAATAAAATGTACGTTTCTTTCAGGAGGCTGGAGAAAAACGGGAAGTGTCTCATTAAAATTTCTGGAAGACAGCCGAGGCTTTTCAAAATGTCAAATTTGCTCGGCAGGTACCTAATTGCTGTATTTCCACTCAGCTCTAAAAGCCAGCAGATCATCAGAGAGCGTAACAAGTGTTCAAGGGTAACGCTAATGACAGCTTTTTCAAAAACTGAGGAGCTCATACAGATTTGCCAGTTCCAAAAAAGACTCCAAAGAGATCGTGAGATATGTCAAGAGAAAAGAGATTTCTTAATCTAAATTTATTTTCTGTTTAAATCTTAGTTAAAAGCCCAAAACACTGCAATGAATAATGGATCGCTAGTCAGACGCAACGGGTATGGTGTGAGTTATGCTAACTGATTTCCACTAGAATTTTTATTTTCTGGTTTATCTTCGACCACTCTATGCATATGAATGAGAGAAGCTGTCAGTGGAACCAGTGGTATTCAACATCCCTCTAGTTATTGGAGTAAAAGAATGAAGACCCTTCTTGGATAGGGTGCCCTACCTCAAGTCAAGTCAAGTAGGTTTTTAGTCCTTCCAACCATATACACACAGTACATAGAGAAACGAAACAAAGTTCCTCCAGGATTGTCATGCAACACCAGAACAGAATAGAACACCATGAGACCACAATACAGACAAGACAGCAGGAAGTGCAAGTAAAACACAAGAGCAATGAATCAACCAAACAGGACAACATTTAGTGCAGTTGACAACAGCTACAGTACAAGTGAGGCCTTGAGAGAAAAAGTGGACCAATCTTTTTCGATATAATTTCTTTCAAAATCAATACAATATAAGCGTTGTATATTTAGCGGGGAATGATGAACAAAGTCCATATGCAATTCCAGAATATTCGCTAGATAGCCGTGATGTTCTTCCTCGCTATTGATTTACCGTGCAAATTCACTGGCCGATTTCCCAACAAAAGAGAAACTGGACTTGGTCCACTCTTCCCCCACAGGCCTCAAGTCTGAGTGAATACCTGATCACAAAGTCGTGAGAATCAATCTCCTGTCCACAGCTACTGTTGAGCAGAATCCCAGAATTGCCTACAATCGCGCACTGTCTGTAGTGCTGGTTCTTCATGGGGGATGCGGTGGGCAGAAGGCGGTACAGGTTCTCCGAGATATTCGTGGTGCTGTGACGGTCGAAAATGTAATGGATAACGTCTCCAGGCTTGAAGGTGCTTTTCAGGATAGAGATGTCCCTCTCTGCGTCCAGGAATCGTAAAACATTCCTCCTTGAGAAGAACCACAAAACATTCATAGAATACTGCACATAGACATAAACGTCCATAGATATTTATCAACAGTGAAACATTTACATATGCAGGCAGATCACTCGTTACACTAAATGTCAAAGTGAGAAAACTGTACTAAAATAAAGGGTTTACCTGATGATCCTGGACAGAGTTTTGTTGAATGTCCATTCTGTTGTGGAAGGACTAGTGTATTTGTGCTTGGAAAAAGACGGCGATGGAAAAGGAGAGACAGGGGCTTCCCTGGAGCCGCCTATAGGTAAGGGAACAGCCTTCAACCTTTCCTTCCTGAATTTTGAACAGACAGAGAAAAAAATCTATACAGATACACCACTGCCTTCCTGACCAGGAAACTAAAACAGCTGCTTCTGAGCCTTAATACAGTTAAACTCAAAAAAGCTAAAACACAATAAAACCACTATAAATAATTGACATGGTCCAATTCTCATGTTTTCCACTACCACCAAGTTTCAAGTGCAGACTGATGTTACAAAAACATGTATACTGATTTGGGCCTTTAAGTTCATTCCTGTGGAAATGTTTTACATAAACAGATATGATAAGGATTACCATTAACATTTAACCAGCCAAATCACAAACCTGTTGGAATTAGTGAGTAAGCCATACAGGTGAAACTTCTGAGAGCCCCAAGTGCTGCCGAGAGGAAAGAAAAACAATTATTATACGGTAAACTTGAATAACATAAGACGAATTTGCATAACATAAAACAGCACAATGAACTGACAGTTCTTACATGTAGGTCAGGCAGCGCCGATGACCTTGCAGAAGAAAGAACATATTGTTATTCTCTTATTCAGAGAATGCATTACCTCAGGTTCATTTTCACACCCGCAGAAAAGGAGCAGAAAGATCAATAAACTCTGTTCAACAGACTTGGGTCCTACTTTCAGGTCCTACTTTCCTTAATCTGGTGGGCAAAAATACATTTGTATGCAATAGATGTATGTACTGTAATAGGACAGGAAAAAAATCAGTTTATTTGAATTCTATTCCTAGTTATAATAAACTCTAGAGAATGAATGTCAGCGGGACGGATGATTTTTTGGAAAGCTGCCACCCCGAATTGATTATAGTGCCAATCAGGTCCGTACCTGCATCTAAGTTATAGCGTTCCTCACTCACACCCTCTTGGGAGCAAGTATTCAAATGCCTAAAGAGCTTGGACCCCTCTGAAATTCTGGGAAGCAATTAAAAGTCAATCTTTTAAAATGATTTACTTCAGTTTCCTGCTGCTTGGTTACACACCAGAGATACAGCACCTCAGTCTGAATAACAAATCAGCATCAGCACCTCCAATAAGTGAGGCCCTTCAAATCGGACACTTTTTAAACCCGACACAAAGATCCCAATTAGGAAACGGCAGTTTTACGGCTCCATTTCCTTCCAAAGGACATTCACAAATAAGCCAACAAACAAAGCCAAGAATGAAGATTCCCTTCTGAGTTTGACACTTAAGCATGTTATAAAGAAGAAAGCAAGCCATGTAATCCAATAGTGTTAAGTGAATTTAAATATAACCCTCTAAAGCCACTTCCAAAACGCACAGATTTACCAGTGTGTAGATCTTCAGTGTTTATCTTGCACCATTTAGTTCCGAGTCACAAACGGCCCCATTTCACGGCTGTTTTCCCCCCAAAAAATAACAAGTGGTATCTCAGCTCAAGTGTTTACAATCTATGCTTCACAGCTGCAAAGATCATATTTGTGTAAGCTGGCAGATTTCAGCTGCGGGTCTCGCTTGCGGCTGGGGAAAGGCTTTCTTTCTTTCCTTTTCCCCCCCATCCCTGTGCTCTTGCTCACAGTACCAAATCAAACAGTAATCCTCTGGTTTCTCACAAACCGCCCACCATACACTCTTCTGCTCTGACATGAATGGGTACCGGGTAGCGAGCAGGACACACTTGAGAGTGGAACGAAACCACAAAGCTTCTGGTCTTTTCTTCACAGAGCCCAAGTGTGGAGCGTGTGCTTCGGATGATGCCAGAGATTAGTTCTCATGGCTGAAGAAGAAAAATAATGCTGGAATTGTTGTTCCAATAATTTTCACTTGGGAGTAGACTACAAAGAAGATGAGAATTACTCCAACGCTGTTTTTTTTTTCAAACATGTTCCCATGTCACTGAGGTGGCATCAAGTCATCTGGCCTCATAGGTGAGGTCTCTGTACTTGCTCAGGTCTGAATGTTACATAGGATACGTAGGTGATGAGAAGCCATGACAAGTGAATAGATCCGGTCCAAAATAATAAAATATTCTTAATTAACTAGGTGCATTTCCACAAGAAGATGCAAAGTGGGATTTTGTTTGGTTCTACAGACCAAAAAGCAATTTGAGGTTAAAAAAAAAAACCTTCTTGCTTCATAGCTTCAAACCCCAGTGTTCTGATTCAGGTGGGGGTGAGGTGGGGTGTGTGTTTTTGGTGGGGGAGGGGTGGTTCACTGGCTCTTACCAAGTCATTTATGGGTAATGTCATCACGTAGCAGCTTTCAAACAGTGAAATGTCCCTTGATGAGTCTGCTGTGAGTATTGCACATTTTTGTTTTTTGTCTTCCCGTATGTGTGCTTTTTCTTTTGTCCAATTCCAGACTCCTTCCCTATGATGTTACAGACTCTCTCTCTTTCCAACACACCTTTTAAAAGCTCCTCTCACTCTCTCTTCCCTTTTCATCGCATAGATGACTCGACCACAAATATATTTTTATTAAATGATCAGTACATGGCCCCAGATCAACCGATCAAAAACGGATATACACACCCACTGTGGGGGATACTTATAGACGTTTCAGTGTTGGAACTGTGCCCATATGTCAATAACTGTAGGAGAATAAGCTATAATAAAAATTATGAAAATATAATAAGAACATAAGAAAACTTAAGAAGAACAGGCTGGCGCATTCACACTAATGAATGTGTTAGTTCAGGTGTATTAGGAACAACAGTGAAAAGCTGGTTTCTTCACTGCAGTTGAAAGGCTTTTTTACAGCAGCAGCAGCCAAAGGGAAAGATACCAGAACCTGTAGCCATTCAGGGCAAAGTAAAAAATACCATTTGCTTCACTGAGGTGTCAAACCACAAACCTGTCAGGCCAGAATTCAGACTTATCCAGAGGTGGGAGTGGGATGGGAGCTTGCTGTTGCCTCACCTAAGGTCCAGAGTAACAGTCCAGAATAGCGCTGAAGCATGATGGGACTACCTTAAAGGACAACTCAGACCATAAATGCTATAAATGTAGTCATATTTTTAGAAGAAGGCCTTAACTAATCAATAATATCCTGTCAAGTGTTATTAGTTGCCATCACCCTGCTGGGTAATAAATTTAATATCCCAATATTTTCAGAAATTATCACAGTGTTTCAAATGTACATTGATTTGGACAAAAGTATTGGGACACACCTCTTAATTATTGAATTAATGTGGTCACTTTGTGAAGGGTAATCTGAATGCTTCAGCATCCCTCAGATATTTTTGAACAACATCATGCTTCCAACTTTGTGCACACAGTTTGGGGAAGAACCTCCTCTATTGCAGCATGACTGGGTCCCAGGGAACAAAGCAAGCTCCATTCATAGAAAGACGCCTATGTGATGAATTGGCACAGAGAGTGCAAGCCAGGCCTTCTCTCCAACATCAGCCCACACATTCCCACAGAAACATGCCAAAATCTCATGAAAAGCTGTAAAGTGGGGACCAACACCATATTAAAGTCTATTAATGTAATTGCAATGTCATTTAAGTCCCTGTTGGTGGAATGGTCAGGCATCCCAATACTTCTGATCATGTTGTGTATATGGTCACTAGATCATGGAAGTAATCCTGCCAATCAAATACAATACTGGAACACCTTTGTCCGTTCTGAACACCACAGCTCGGCTCTACTTTCTCCTCCATGCTGCCACACTGCCACCCCAGCCATTGTGTCTCACAAAGAAACACTTACTGGAGCCCGGAGAGTCTGAAGTCACTGGGACGGTGGTAAATAACCTCTCTCCAAAAAGAGAAAAGGACCAGGGTCATGTACGGATCATATCTCACACCACAGCGTGAAAATAAAATTGACAGATAGATAGAAAGAGATAGAGACAGGGGCGGTTCGATAAATTAATAAATAAATGAACTAGCAGCCCCTCCAAGCTCCCGGCGCCGCACGTGTCTCCTGAACAGGTCGGTCCTGTCCGGAGCGCTTCCAACTCATACTCACGCCATCTCCTCCACTTCAGACATGTCCACCAGCAGCAGGACCACCACCAGCACGGCCACGGACCCGAACACCAGCACCCGCAGCTCCAAACCCATCACTCTACCGAGGACATGGGACTCCGAGACTCCGTCTCCTGTCTCCAGCCGAAATCAGGACCCAGCGCACTGAGCGGAGGATTCTCACCCTGTTTCTCTTACGGTGTTTCTCTCTGTGTGTCTTCTCTCTCTCTCTCTCTCTCTCTCTCTCTCTCTCTCTCTCTCTCTCTCTCTCTCTCTCTCTCTCTCTCTCTCT
>JBBMFX010549769.1:0-16350 GCA_037832545.1 Rhabdalestes septentrionalis
AAAATACCCCATCAGAAGTGGAGTGTAGTTTAGTTTTGGCAAGTCTGAGAGCCAGGGGAGATATTTATACCTAAATATTTGTGAATTGATTGTAATTTGTTAGTGGATGAGTTCTGGAAAACTCACTTTATGGGCAAGACAATGGATTTTGACCAGTTGATGGAATATTCAGAGACTGCTGAGAATTTATCAATTGTTGTCTGCGTTAATGAGAATTGTTCTGCAGAAAAAGGAGTACATCATTTGCATAGATACTTACTTTATGGTGCTTATTTTTAATTTGCATACATTTGACATCCTTGCTCTGTCTGATAGTCCCTGCTAATGGTCCAAGGAAAATGGCAAATAGTGATGGGGAAAGAGGGCAGATATGCCTGGTGCCTCTCTGTAGACTAAAGCTAGGCAAGTTGTGTTCATTTGTCCTGACTGATGCAATAGGACAGCTGTTTAGGGTTTTGCATCTTATTTTTTTAAAAAAAGACCAAATTTGTTTAGTATTGCGAAAAGAAATGTCCAATTTACACCACCAGAAGCCATTTCTGCATCTAAAGAGATGATTACAGTTTCACATTTGTTACTAGTAGAATAATCTACAAGGTTTATTAACCTGCAAGTGTTGGTGTATGAGTGTCTGCCCTTAATGAAGCCTGTTTGATCTGGGTGAATTATAAAAGGAGTGATGTCTTCCTGCAAACATTTTCAGCCATAGCCTGATGCTCCTGTAGTTTAGGTTTATATTATTGAGTTATTCTTCAATGCCAGCATCTGGTGGATCAATTTGTGATGTGTATAAGTTTTTATATACATTGTTAAAAGTATCATTTATTTTTTCAGGGTAACAGGGTAATCACTAATATTTTTTACAGAGGCAATCATTCCTTTTTCTTTATTCAATTTAAATCGGTTGGATTGGTTAATTTCTCTAAAAAGTGTTAATTTCTTTAATTCATACAAGATGTATTTCTGGTGTGAGACAGCATATCTCACACTTCCCTTATTTTATTGTTTTTTTTTCTGTCAGTGTGGGTTTTTTTTCTGGTTTTTTTCTGTCAGTCTTCACTCTGTTACACTATTTGTAGACTGTGGAACCTGAGCTTTGCCATTTTGTTTCTCTGTATACTTGTATATGTTTAAGATGACAATAAAGGTCACACTGATTTTGACTTTGTTTTATAGGGACGCAAGACAAGTAAGGCTTCCTCAGTGTGCTGCCACAAGGAAAGAAGTATGTAAAAAACAGCTTCATAATTTAGCAGAATGTTCACACAATTTTCACACATTTAGAGCGAAGGTTTTGGTCCATTTTCTTGCTGCAAAATTGTTAAATGTTAAATCTAAATGTTAAATCTAAATGTTAAATCTAAATGTTAAATCTAAATGTTAAATCTAAATGTTGCTTTTACAAACGGCATGAGATGCTAATTGCCTACGCCATGTGATTACAATTGGCTGGTACTAGGTGTGATTACAATTGGCTGGACTGTGTGCTCTGATATTCGCTCACCAACATGGAGGACTTGCCTTTACTGATCTTAAATAAAATATGAAATATATATCCTTCACCGTCAAACTTCACCGTTAGATAGGGCTCGGTAACATCTTTCCAATGATTCCGTTTAACATAATAGCCCTGGCAAACAAAGTTATCATCCGAGAACTGTTCACCTCACTCGGGTACAGTGCTTTAGTCTCCCACAGAATATGCTCGCAGCATTTCTAGACAGGGCAACCACCGATCTCCTGGAAAAGTTAAAAAGGGCTCAGTAAGAGCTTTCCAAACACCACTTGTGTGCCATAATACCCCCTCGGCGAGCCGGAGTTATGAAGAAAATCGCTTTGGACAAAAGTATAGGGACACAATGGTTTCATAACTCTGGACCCCCGGGGCTATCATAGAAAACGAAGGGTCTTCGGAAAGGTCTCATTGAGCCCTATCTTAATGATTGGAGATCATTAAAGTCAAGTCATACATGTTGGTGAGGGAATAAAACAGCACTCAGTCCAGCCCCCTGGTAATCAAGGGTTGTGGTCAATTAGCATTTAGATTTAACATTTAGATTTAACATTTAGATTTAGATTGAATATTTAGATATAGATTGAACATTTAGATATAGGATTTAACATTTAGATTTAGGTTTGACATTTAGATTTATATTTAACATTTACATGTATATTTAACATTTACAATTCGATTGAACATTTAGATTTATATTTAACATTAGATTTAGATTTAACATTTATATATAGGATTTAACATTTAGATTTGACATTTACATTTACCATTTACCATTTATATTTACCATTTAGATTTAACATGTAGATTGAATATTTCGATAAAGGATTAAATATTAAGATTTAGATTTAACATTTAGATTTAACATTTAGATTTAGATTTAATATTTAGACATAGGATTTAACATTTTGATTTAGATTTGACATTTACATTTAGATTTAACATTTACATTTAGATTTAACATTTAGATTTAGATTTAATATTTAGATTTAACACTTAGATTTAGATTTAACATTTAGATTTAACATTTACCATTTACCATTTACATTTAGATTTTACATATAACATTTAGATTTAGATTTAATAATAATAATAATTTTATTTATATAGTGCCTTTCCAGTGCTCAAGGACACTTTACATATATAATGAGTCATATGCAATGAGAATAACAAACAAACAAAGAGGACACTTTACATTTCCAATGAGTCAAAAACAGTCAACAAACAAACAAAGAGGACATGCAGAGGACAGATGGGATCAGGTGTAACATTCGGAGAACAAGTGAGTTTTGAGTAAAGATTTAAATTCAGAGATGTTGTTAACAGAACAGAGAGAGTGTGGTAGAGAGTTCCAAAGTTTGGGAGCAATAACACTAAATTATCTTCCGCCCACTGAGGAGAGGCGGTACCGAGGGACAAAAAAAAAAAACAGAATCGGAGGAACGTAGTGAACGAGCCAGGCAATTACATGGGTATAATGGGTATAAATCTGACATTTCTCTCAGCAATTAAATTATATTACCATTGTTAAGGGGATGACTGTGAATCATAATTTGTTTTAGTATAATTGAATTATTTAAAATATAAAATGAAATGGGATGGTATGTAGACAACACTAAATAACATGCCAAACACATTTATGGTGTCAATCTTTTCAATTGTGTCAATTTTTTAATGAAAGAGCAACTTATATGAAAACAGATTTTCCCATCACCACACTTTTCGATACAACAAAACAAAATACTATCCCCATCCCTTTTGTCTTCCGTCTTAGTTCCTGGTTGAAGGATATCTCTCCATGCTGGAGTTTGAGCATGGCTCGCACTGTAAGAAAAAACTGTTCTACAACAGGGCTCCTTCAGCTTCTCCTCCCAGCCAGAGTTCCAAACAATAATTACATGTGTGGGTAAAACGATGGAAGATTTGCATCAGAAGAAATAAATTAAAACAGACATTTTTTGCGCAACCTGAGGACACCTCATGAAGTATACAAATGGAAAAAAACTATCTGAATGTTTTTTCATCAAATGTGTTTGTTCTGTGAAGATCTTTGTGAACATGAATCATCACTGAGATAAAAGATAAAACTACTACTTGCTGTTCTAGTCACTACTATCCTTTAACAGTACCTTCTAGCTCCTACATACAGAGTTTCAACATTAGTATGCCTACTCTGTACCCACAATTGTTGCTCACTATACACCAGTGCTGGCCAATACACTCACACCAGCACAACACACTGCCTCTACCTGTCACATTTTATGGGATTGGACCAGGAAATGTGATTGAGGTTTGGTGAAATAATTGCACTGGTTTTGATTTTTAAGGACAAATTTTCATCACTGCTGTTGAGAGGAAGCGACCGGTCTCACTGGTCACCTTTGACTACAATCTCAGGGATATGACCTTCATTTTAATTAAATAAGTTTTGTTGCCTGCAGCTTCTCAGATAATATAGATATATTAGGAATCAAATGAACACAGACAAGAGTGCCATCTAGTGGCAGCTTATTTTCAAAACAATTGATAAATAGGTCGTATTTAAACAAAGGATAACTTATGGTAAAATTTGCTGCTATTTTATATTTTAAAACATTTGGACTCATGGGTGCTGTATCATGAATTTAGGTAGATTTCTAATATTTATTTGGCTTGTTCATGCTGTACATTCCTCATTAAGTAATTTCTGATGTTAATTTGATATCAGTAGTAATTAGTAATGCACTGTAATTAAACACTGAGCATGTTGTTACAGTGGTGTCTGTATTGGGTGGAAATGTATCAGGCAGTGATTGAAAATTCAGTTCTTGAAGATATGTTGGAAGCACAAAAACAGACTATCTTATCAGATCCCACTGAAGAAACACTAAAGCACAAATTGCTAAAAATTATAATGCTTGTCATAATCTAAAAGTGTAAGGACACGGGCATTAGTTTGCTGTTTATGGGCCTGCCAAAGTGCCTGTGCTGATCCATCCACCCTTAAATTGCCTTCATGGGCAAGTGAGCATTAGAACTAGACCAGGAAATATTGGAAGAAGGTGGTCTAGTCTGACAAGTCCTGTTTTCTTGTATATAATTTTCTTGTAGATGAAAGCAGTGAGCTTAATGCTATAAAATGTGAGAAAGATGGAGAAATTCAAACCACAGTAGTGATAAGGTATAATAATCTACAGGTAGAAATGTCACCAAGCTACCAGCAATTACACTATCTATAGTAGTACACCCGGTGTTATGTAACAGGGTGACTGCTAGGGCTCACCCGTAGCTAGATTTTGAGTTTGATTAGCCCTCTGGCCACACCAGGCTCTGATTTGAGTAATAACGAGAAACAAGTGCTGGGGTGATCAGAGGAATTGGGTCTTTGTTTTGATTGCGTGGTTTGGGGATTTAGATTTATCGGGGTTTTGGACAGAAAGTGGATGTCGGTCAACAATTGTGCAAGGTGGGGAAACATTGTGATCAGTGTGACTTGCATCTGAGTATTGTTTATGACCATCTTTGTTTGGCCAACGAGCCTTGATTATTTCTGGTTTTTGAAAATAAAGAAATCAAAGAAATCATCATGCCTGGTTGTCTGAAAGAGAACTGCCCGTGATACATTTATGCTATATTTGATTCTTTGTTGCTTTCCCATGTATTCTCCAAGTCTACACGCAATTTTTTTAGCTTTGATGGCTGTGAAAAGAAAAAATTGGAGGCTGAGGAAAAGGGGTAGCTAATAACTAAACATTGTTTTACATTCACAAAAGTTTCCTCTTTATCAGCTTTAAATTGCTTTCATGTCTGCCTTTCATACAGATCTTGTGTAAAACATGCTACGTAGTAGGTTTGCATTTCATTCAATGGTGTACACAATGCTGCAGCATGGAATGCCATTTAAAGCTTTAGTCTGGTTAGTGACGAATTGTAGTAAAATGTAAGTGGCCTAGATGTCAAGTATAGTAATCCTGTACAATAATGTGTAATAAGTATTTTAAACAAGTGTGTTGGTGATCTTTCATAATATGATTTTAGAATGTATCTGAGACATTGTGGGTGATGCATGAATATGTGCAATTTCCATCCTCTGAATCAAAAGTAAGGTAATGTTAATTCAAGAACAATGTTATTGTGCTAAAGAAACTCACATGAATGCAAAACAAACATGAATGCAAAGGACCACAGCACAACAGATGTTTGGGGAATATTCAGATACAGGTACGAATTTAAGGTTGAATTTTTTTAATGTTTTTATTCTCATTTCAGTACCAATGGTAAAGGTTTTATAGACATGTTAGAGTGCATCGTTAAAAAGCAAATAGAAGAACAAATCACAATACAAAAGTTTCTCTAACAATTGCTTTCTGCATGGTAAGGTACACTATGCACCCTACTATCATTAGTGTTCGGTAAATTAGTATGAACCTTAGTGTCATTACCTAACAAAAAAAAGTCTGGACAGTCAGTGTAACATAGCTTTAATCTCTAATTTCATGTAATAATGAATATTAAAAACACCAATATAAGAGGTTGTCTATGTAGTAATTAACATATATAGAAACCAAGTTAAAGTACACAGTACACTAATAACATATTGCCATTACGATGCATATAGTTAGTACAGAATTTCATTTTAAATATAAACATTCTCTCATTAAACAGTACTAGCCATTTGTGATAATTGAGGGCCTCTATTACAAGGGTGTTATATAGTACGCTTGTTCCAATTTGGTATTTGCATGTTTTGTATATTTGCCAGCAGTAATATTCTGATAGCTTTTTATAACACTAACTATACTTGGTGGTCTTTCATACTAGCAGGCTGGTATATAATACTTAATCAAAATTCTCAAAACGTCATACAGGTATAAAAAGACCTGAAAGAAAAATGACAACTACATTGAAAAGTTTACAGTTGGCAGAAAAGGGAACACAGACCCACACAAATATACGAATAGAGGAAATTCAGTCATGAAGTGGCTTTATGAATGATTAAGAGAGAGCTGTCTGTCTACCTGCCCACACTTTATTGCATGCGGCATGTCTACTCACAGATGGAGGATCTTTTTATTTTCCCAGGGACATTGCTATAGATGGAGTTGTAGGCCTGGGCCTTCATGCTATGGTATTGTTCCATTGTATTGTTCCATGGTCTGTTCCCTTCAAACAAAGAATTAGGAGGATTTTAAAAATTTGCAAAACATTTCTTAAAATGTTGTTTACATAAGGGCCTGGCTAACTAAATTTGCCAGATTTACTCGTTTATTGAAATCCCAGCAGTATTGTTTAAATGTTATGAATAAACCAAATAACTGATGCAATGTTATGTTCACTACACATAACATTATATCTACTACAAGGGCTATAAGCAGGTGTGACCTTTTTTTTTTTTGGTACTAATGTGTACCTACATGGATGAACTGGTTACACACTGAAATCAACATTTTCCACCTCACCATTGGTGCTGAAAACATTACAACTCAAACTTATTTGTCCTGGGGATCAATCATTTTAGGATGCGGGATCCTTCATAAATGACTGAGCACAACCTGGAATCCATCACCCCAACCCCCTCCAATGGCCTCACATGTGAATAACTGGTAAAAATGTGGAAGGCATGCTGACCGAGCCACTCAGAGAGTGTTTTCCGAGCCTTTTTCTGTACTTTTTCATGGCTGTCAAGTGAGATATAGCAGTCTATAAGATGTGTGGAGTGGAATGGAAAGGTGAGATTGTTTTAACTGCCATCTCACACAACTGGGGATTTTCCTCACAGCATGACAACCAGGACTCAGAAAGGGACAGACGGCTGAGTCTTGTCTGTAAGCTAGCATCGCACGGGAGCTCCAAAAGTTTATCCGGGACCACAGGTGCATATCACTCCTCTCTAAATGTAAACAGGTCTTGCACCAGGGGGGATTGAGTGGGCAGGGTAGGGCACGCAGAGACAGAAGTGCTGAGATTTGAACTGATCTGACTGAATTTTAAATTGTGCAGAAGCGAGGCTCTGCAGACCCTCGTTCTCATAAAAACAGGAACCCTCATTTTAATTATTATTATATTTTTTCAGGATTTTTCTAACCCGAGTTGTTGTAATCAGAGATCCAGTATAAAGTTACTCAAATTAGGTATGCTTTTCACCTTGAAGATTGAAAAATGCCAGCATTTTACTGTAAAACAAATTGAGGTGTCATTATTTCAATATTTCATCATGATAGTGCAATGTTGACACAATTTAGAGCTAAATCTAAATGTTAAATAGTAAATCTAAATGTTGAGCTCTAAATGTTTAGAAGATATGCTAATTTGCCACACCCTGTGAATATAGACTACTCACAATAAGTTAGGGATATTGTGAGAGACTTAGTTGATGTTTAGTATGTGTTTCACTTCAGATATTTTTTGGGATAGGAAGGCAATTGTATTTGGGTGATAGACACACCTCATCACCTAGGCATCACCAGTCAGCGCAAAACAGATTTGGTTATTGTACATGGCTCAGTCACTGCCCGTTCTTACATCAGAAACATCATAGAACCAATCATCATCCACTAATTCCACCAGCAACCCCCAACCTTCTGTTAAAGCGATAGTTCACCCAAAAATGAAAATGTTTATTTGCTTACCCCCACGGCATCCAAGATGTAGGTGACTTTGTTTCCTCAGCAGAACACAAACGAAGACTTTTAACTTTAACCGTGGCAGTCTGGTAGTCATTTAATGGATGTGGATGGGCGCCAAACCTTTCAAAGTAAAAAAAACATGCACAGACAAATCCAAATTACACCCTGTGGCTCGTGACCATACATTGATGTCTTAAGACACGAAAGAATTGTTTTTTGTGAGAAACTGAACAGTATTTATATCACTTTTTACCTCTGATACGCAACCATGTCCAAACCGCCTCGAGCCCCCTGTGTACGCGCCTTGGCGTAGGATACACAAAACCCGGAAGTGATCTGTTGCGTGAATACGAAACTCGCTGTTTACACAGAGCACAGAGATTCCGGCATTTGCGTATCCCATTTATATCCTTAGAAATAAATGATCTTATATCTAAATGTTATCTCGCAATCTAAATGTGAAACTTCACAGTTAGATGGGGCTCGGTGACACCTTTGTTTGTACCCTTTGTTTGCCAAAATGGCCCCATCAGTGATCCGAAATTATCAGCCAAAAGCGAGGTGTGCGTGGACTGAGCGCCGACCATTTTTCTGCTCACTGGAGCGAATCCCAGCATCCACACAGGCATTCAGCTCGGTCACTGCATGTTCGTGAAGTGTCAAATTTCTACCAGAATCCTCTCCTGCCCATGGCGCCATACCAGGAGGGTTTTCAAACAGGAATGTTGAATGTTTAACAAACAATAAAACTTTGTTTTGAATGTAGAACTACAAAACAAGACGGCCGAAAAGTGAACAATCTAGAGAGGCTAATTACTGCCCCCATAGGCATATACACAAAACTAAACTTCGGTCTGCCAGTGTCGCGCCTTACTGAATCAATCAAGTGCAGATACAAAAAAACACAAATGCCTATGGCTTTCAGAGCGTGTTAATTTAATTTAATTATTCCAAGATTCAAACGTCTGTGTGGACGAGGCCTAAAAGCAAAAGAGGGAATAACTGTGCCCTTTAAAAATGCCCAGTCTGTCAAGTGGAAAGAAAAAGGTGTCCCTACACACCAGCAGACTCAAATTTTACAAGCATTTTAAAAATTCACTCCTTATGACAAAAAAGACTCAGGGGTGGACTGATATGACAAATGCCATGTACTGTGTACCTGTGTAAGTACATGGTGCCATATCTTACAGTGGAGAAAAGCAGCTTTCAGAACATAATTAAGACTCAACCCAAGTTACGAGGTACCTAGACACAAACACTCATAAAAATTATTAGAAAATTTAGTAATTTTTAAAAATAAGTTTTGCACAATAAATGTTTGTACAATGCCATTTTTTAAATATGTATATTCTGCTACAATGTTCCAGCTTATTTGGGTACATGGGACATGTGAGTATGTAGAAACAGCAGAAACAGTTATTCTGACTTATGTATATACAAAAGACAGAATATACTGCAATATATATCATTACTGCTTCAAATTATACCGCAATATAGATTTTAATCCATATCGCCCAGCCCTAACTTACATCTCTTATTATTTTGCCACCTTCACATAAAAAGTAATTTTCCTCTTCGATGAAAAAAAACAATAACGTGACTTTTAGAACAATGGTTCTCAACCTTTACAACATTGAGGCCAAGCTATCTATTACAGCATGTTGCCAAGGCCCACTTGGCCTCATTAGATAATCTTAACCCTTTAAGCGCCCTTTAACCCAAGACGTATTCATGACTAAAACAGACTGTATTTACAAATTTCATGTAATGCAGCATTTGTATTCACTACCACTAGTTAGCAGACATGTAGTACTTTGATTTAAGACGAAAATTTTGCCATCACCCTATTATTATTCAAAGTTTTGAGTAAAAAGCGGTTGAAACAAGCCTTGTGTCATTGACACGGGAGCAACCACACAGTGCCCTTCTGTTCTCAGTGCGTGTAAGTGTGTTGGGTTTTACATAACTTAGGAGAAAAAAAAACACCAAATGGCGAATAAAAAGTTGTCTGTTGATGATGTCCTGCGAATGATATTCGCCGATTTTGAATCTGAAGGGGTCTTTTGTACCGGAAGACGCGCGAGAAAGTCGTGCTCCAAGCGGTGGGCGTGTGTGAGCTGTGTCGCCGCTCCACAAGCAGCACCGCCCGACGTGACAGAGCTGAGTGTCCTGCGATCGGCGTGTGAGAAGGGATTCTCAGCCCTCTCCACTTGGAGCACAACTTTCTGGCGTGCCTCCTGGTACAAAAGGTGAATCTTCCCCTTTAGATTCATTATCGGCGAATATCATTCGCAGGACATCATCAACAGACAACTTTTTATTCGCCATTTGCTGTTTTTTTTCCCCACAAATCCCACACGCACACTGAAAACAGAAGAGCATTGTTTCTCTGCTCAAAAGTTTCGTCTTCAATCAAAGTACTACATATCTGCCAACTAGTGGTAGGGAATACAAATGCTACATTACAGGATATTTGTAACTACAGCCTGTTTCAGTCATGATGATGTCTTGATTTGATAATATAGCAAAATGTTACTACTTTCTTCTGTTTTATTGTTGGTTTCCTCTTTCCTGATCATTATGAATGAGGATAAAAATACAAAAAGATAAAAAGAAAGAAAATAACTTCCAATAAGCAATATCAGCTGTTTCCTGAATATAATTAAATGTATGGTGGCTGTCACTTCCTGACGTCATAATATGCAAATTAGATGAGAATATTTATACCCCACATAAACTTAAGGTCATACCCAACATTTTTCTAATTTACAATAAGTCTCTATCTTTAAACCCTTTTAAGCCACAAGCTTTTGAAATTTTTATGTAAAAATCCAGTATTTTTTAAAAAAGGCACTTAAAGGGTTAAATAACCAATTACGGACCAATGACTGGTCTCAATTTTAGATTCATGGCCCAATCAAAAACCTTTGCGGCCCATCAGTGGTCCCCGGCCCAGTGGTTGAGAAACCTGGTTTTGGAATGTCACACAAGTAATGTTACTGTAAATGTGGAGTCCACCTCTAAGGGATTATCAAAAAGGGATAGGATTTTAGGGACATTTTAAAAATCTTGCCTGGATATGTTATGTGTGGAGTCGGGGGTGGGGTGGCGGGGTGGAGGGGACAGCACAGTGACAAGAGAAAATGTTAGGAGTTATACAGATTGAAACAGCACAATGAGCACACCTTGGTACTAAAAGCCATGCTAGCAGTCTTTAACTAAACAGATTAGAAAAAATAAAATTTCTACATAACTAAATATGAATTAATAATAAAATGCAGAAATGTCGTCTCATACCAAAATATGTTCCTTTCCATGATATTATTTATACCTAAATAAACAGGAAACCTTTTACAACCACCTTTTAAAATCTGGAAAAACATGTTGGAATGTGAAAAAAGTACTGTTTTATAAGCAACATTTTTAAATGTATTTTACCAGGTAACAAACTCATTCAATACGGGTGTTCTTTATCAGAAACTTTCTAACGCTGTTTGACAACTTGGTTTGCTACTGCTGCTAAAATTAGAGAAAGCATCAACAACTCACCGGTCATCTCTGCTAATGACATCATCAAAAGCCTGAGAGATACACTCAAGTCTCCTGAGTCCTTTTGTTACACAGTCCAGATCCTGATCAAATAGCCTGGCATAGAATAGAGGCAACCAATTAGATCATTGCTCTAATTTTTTTTGCCACTTTAATTGTAACACCATGTGTAAAATACATAGCAATCTGAAGACTGACTTGGCAACGAATTTGAAATCATACACTTCATTAACATTAATAACAATAACTTAATAAATGTTTGCTTGACAATATGAAACAGACCAACAATTTACTAAGTTGTGTTTAATCCTGTTAGTGCTGGGCAGTATACCGGTTTATTTAGAAAAAAGATTTTTATAATTGTTATTTATATGTATTTTCTTTTACCACAATATCAGTTTAAATAGGGTAAATAACACAGCTGGAAACTGCTAGAGGAAGGGAACAGTTCATTTGAACAGGTTCCATAAGATTCGCGACATGTTAGATAAACAGTGTGTGGATGACAGGGTGTAAAATATTAGTTTTGGGTAGTGAATTTATGAGGAATTTTTAGCTTTTTTGCATGTAATTTCTCAAAAATTCGTTCATATACAGTAATATTAATATACCAGCCGTTTAGTCCGATGTCATCTGATTCCAAGTATGTGTATGATTCTGTAAATCAACAGGATCAAATGGGACAAACTAAGGGCTAAATAATCCTCTCCGTGTTGTCTGTATTTTCATCATCTTCCAGTGGGGAAAAAAGCTGTCAAGCGCTCAATTCTGGGTTTTAGATGCATTTTTGCTCTGTACTATTTGATTTTAGGATTAAAAACAGTGCTAAACCAGCTTGTGCGTGGTCCGCACTAGACTCATGGTTCTCCATGCCTCACCCACTCTGCCTGTACAGGACTTAAAAGACCCCCAGCTTCACATTAGTTTTAATTTGTTTAGATGACCTAAATGACACAGGAACTCCAGACAAGGCTCGGGATGATGTCTGAAGTCTTTTGATTCACAAAAATACTGCTGGAACTTCCATGAAAGGAGTTGTTTTGCTGTGTGACGACCAATTATGTAAGATCCATGCTGCTGGAGTTCTAATAGCATCCTATATCATGACATATATTAAGTTGTTGTTTAAATAGTTAATTACATTGGCATTAAGTGCTAACATTTTAATGATTGACTTGGTTTTGATGCACCTGAAAAGGAATTTCCTTTTAAAAACTCAATCATATCTAACTGTAGGGTTAGACATTTACAGCCAGGCATTTATTCTTTACAGCCATGCATTTATTTATTTATTTATAAAAATGCCAATTATTCTATAGCAAATTATTACTTGTCAGTACACTGCTGTGATTACCTACATACAGAGTCTTCAAGATACTATCAAGTTAATTTCAAGCACAGTGAATACGAAATTCTGAAACTGGAGGGTCTCATTAATTGACACCTATGTTATCCAGCTGTTAATCGGGTAATTGTCATTTTTAATTACATAGCAATACACTAAATGTATTCAAGAGAATCACGAGGAGGGGAGACTTCCATACAATGTGTCCTTAATGAACGTTTTCCTCTGTGATTTGCAGATACATCACCATCACTGTGGTGGTACTGTAAATGGATCATAATAAGTGAAACGGTCCATCTAGGATTTCAGAGAAACAAGGCCATTTTTTGCTCAAGCACTATATTTTGAGCATATGCCTATGCAGCTATTTGCAGCTGATTTTTAATAACACCATTCCCATTATGGTGTGTGCCTGAGGTATGATATTTATCTGCTTGCATGTCTTACTTTAAGTAACAAATTGAAAATAATATTTTTTTAAATGGAATCTCAGGTGGTAAATTATTTTGGCATCAATTTGCTCATCTTTGTGCCATATCCATGTCTCTCATTATCATGTGCTTAGAGGACCTATGAATGCAAAATTGCAAATACAAGATTGACCAAACACATATATGTTATTCCATGAAATGAAGCCATTTTTATAAAACCATTTTGTGAAATAATTAGCAATGAGCGCAGGATTAATACAATTAAACAGATATTGAATAAATGCATCAACAAAAAAAAAGAGATACAGGATGATCCCTTAATCATATAGATTTCATATTTCTCTATTTTATTAAAAGGTTTTAGTATTGGGCTGATATGTACATAACATATTGAACTATAAGTCCTGCATTAATACATTCCTAATATGAATGTCACTCACCTCCTGCTGGGTGATGCAAATGGACTTCTGAGAGCTGCCATCCGCACCAGCAGTCTCCTGCTTCCCCCTGTTCTAACTGCTCTCACTGTGGAGCCACTTGGCCCTATAGTGGGAGCTCCTTGAGGGGTGTACTTCATGGCTGACCTGGGCTTTCGCCTTGGGGTAACAGTTGGGCAAGAATTTGGGCGTTTCTGAGTGCATGTAGGTGTATAAACATTTCCTTCTTCTTCTGCAATTCTTCCGGGTGTCCTTACAAGGCGCTCTTCTTGCGATCCTAAGGTCCTCTGAAATTTCTGCAGGTAAGTAACAAAGACAAGATATATGCAAATGATCCTATCATATGAAACCACCTACAAGGGAACCTGTAAGGTAGACGTTTCCAATAAAATGATTGAACACTGCGTTTTTTTCTTCTAACTCGGGCTTTAATAGCAACGTGTACCTGATATATACTGCCAATGGAATTCTTTGCTGTGCGTTTCATCTGGGTTACAGCACTTGTCTTCCGGTTGATCTCTAGGTACTCCCATGTGGGATTCTCGGCGACCCTGGTGTTCGACTGAACGGTCTTCAAAGGCAGCCTCTTTCGCAGGGACATCCTGAGAGTGTTGAGAGAGCTGGAAGAGCGCAGCTTGCGGAGGCTCGGCAGGGAAGTTTCAGGAGAACTATCCGGCTCCGAGTCCGCGAGCGCACACACATCCCTCACCAGAGTCGCCATTTCCGACGCTTAACAAAGGGGGAGTTTACCTAAATAAAATGTCAAATTGGACCGGGAGCATATGGTTGTTGAATAGGGCGGAATATTCAGATCTTAGTAAACATTTAAGAAAGCACTTTAGGCATTTATGTAAGCTAGCTAGCTCTCCAGTTCACCTAAATGGCCAGTTGGCAACGAGTCATAGACTACTAAGCAAAAGTAGTTTTTAGTTCCTCCTTAAATGCCGCAGTTAGCTGGCGAATGTCTAAATATAGATATATTTCACATATTTATCCGTACAACACAGAGATCACGAGTTGGAAAATAAGACAAAGCACACTCGATTTTGAAGCAGATAGAGAATTAAGAATTAAGTTAACGTGACTTCTCATACATTCTGTATACACAGCGTGTCTAATCAGTGAGCTAAATTCTTTATACTTTCAGCGCTCGAGTGGATTTATGGTGCACATTAAAAAGAAAAACACTTACAGATTTGTTTTTTCTTTTTTGCGTCTGGGCGTGTTGAAATGGCCACAGCTTTTTCGGTATTTGAATTTGGCGGACCTCAACGCGACAACCACAAGCCTAGTACTCTTCTTCTGATTGGTCGATTAATGAAACACGCTCTTCAAAGATTGACCAGTAAGCTTCGCGTATTGTGTTTGATTGGACAGATACTTCTTCTTAGTAATAAGACAAAATCAGGCTAAGAGGGAACAGTTATGGGAAGTTCGACTCTTTTCATAGTGCTGGCTATTGTGGCACGATTCTTAAAAAAACGGCTGATGCGTTTTCTCCTTTAGCTTGTATCTGTCAGTACCCGCCCTGTGTGCCTGCTGCCCGGTCGTGCGCATGCGCTCTACGAAAGCCGCCATATTGCTGCCAGATAGGTAGAAACGCTTTACGGCAGACAGCTTGCTTCCGGATCCACACACAAAAATGTACTGAAAAAATACATGCTGGAAAATATACTGGACATTTTTTTGAGCATTTAATGGCAGTGTCATGTACATATACTGTGTGTACAAAATATATATATATTTGTCTATATATTGTATAATATATGTGTGTGTATATTAGCTTATATATACACATATATTTTTATGTATATAAAAAATATGTTTGTTTTTAAACTACTTACCATTATGTATACAAGCACATACATATATACACTTATAAGATATCAAACATTTATCTTTATGGATTATAGAGGATTTTTAATTAAAAGCATTTATAAATATTTTTACATAAGAGAAAAAGAAAATACAAGCCTACAGTGCTTAAAAAACATTTATTACACAACAGACCATATATCACTACATAAACAAATTAGACCGGCCGGTACCTATCAGGCAGCAGCATGGTGGCTTTCTTAAAGTGCATGCTTGCACATGCGTGGAACCAAATAGTACCAAGTCGTAAAATACTGTCATACATGACTTTATGGCATGGTCGGATCCGCTTGTTCTCCAACTGAGATCCTCCATTGAGGATGTCTTTGTTTTATTCAGCCCTGAGAGTTTATTGAGAGCGAAAAACAATCTTTTATTGATCATTGGGGCCTTAAAGTCAATGCTGTATCTGCAGTGTAGGCTAGACAAACGGTTAAGAACAAACTTACACTTGGTCCTGATGAAGATTATTTTAGCCTACCTTTGTTTTATTTATTCTGTCTTGAACATATGGGAAGTATGAATGCATTGATTTCTATGAGAAGGGAAGTTTACTTGCACTCCCAGCAAAATGCAGAGACATGTACTTCCAGAG
>JBBMFX010550203.1:0-16346 GCA_037832545.1 Rhabdalestes septentrionalis
GTTGGCTTTTTAAGAATAGGAGAGACAGCAGCAGTTTTGAGCAGAACTGGGACGCTAGCAGAAATGAGAGACATGTTCACAAGGTGTGAAATAGAACCAGAAATAGCATAAGAACAGTGTTTCAAAAGGAATGTTGGTGCAGGGTCAACATGACATGAAGAAGGTTTTTGATGCAAGTATTATTTCATTAATCAAGGTGGGGTTTGTCAAAGAGAAGCTGTTGAATGTTTGAAAAGGCTGGGCTGGTTTACAAGTAGAAGTGGTTAGTTCTACATCAAATGACCCACATATGGCATCTAGCTTACCCTGAAAGTAACATAAAAGGAACTGCAAAGTTCTTCAGATTCTTGTGAAGAAGCATTCAGTGTAGGAGGCTGAGCTAGCCGGTTCACAATGCTCACTGGTCAGTCTCCTGCCTGTTCTGGGAGCACTGGGTGAACTGGAAACTTTGTAGCCCTGCCACTGAAAACAGGAAACAGCTGGAGCAACATCCTGTGGCTGAGTGGCATCCAGGGAAAGTGCTTGCAGAACACAGAAGGCCGTAGTGCAGTACAGAAGGCCAGTGGTGTGCAGGGGTCAGAAGGGACCACCATCTGCATTCTTTCCATGAAATCTGGTTGGCCTCCATAGGCATCCCATCAGCATTCCATTGAGCAAGTAGAATTACTCCAAGGGTAATAGAGATACTTTTAAACAGATTTGAAACAGAGTGGGTGAGCGATGCATTGGTGGTACAGTGAAGACTTTATGAGGGCGTAGTGCAGATGATGGGTTCCTTTGATGCATTGTGTGTTTTGGTTTCAGTAGGACCACTAGAAACCAAATGATTTGTGTTCAAGATTCTGTGTATTTCATTGCAAAATGTAAAAAAATGTCTGCATTTCATAAATGTATCAGTATCGTGATGTACGCTTTGTATTATATTGAGAAACATTTTCTAAGTCTTTCATGTGACAGAGAGGAGTCTCCATTAGTGTCTTTCTATAACAACCAGCAAACCAGCACTTCACCTCACAAAGAGATTCTATTCTGTTGCATTTTACACACTGTACAGATCTCACTTCTTTTTTTTTTTTGTATTTTATTATCTTTCAATTTTCTCTTTAACGTAAATTTGATATCTTTATTGCACAGTCTGTTGGGTTGACTCAGTGGCACATTTCACTACCTGTTACACTTGTATAACTGCGTGTGTAAAAAAGAATGAATTTTGTATCTTGTTAGTTAATCTTCTACCAAAATATAATAAATCTTATCTGTAGATGTTTCAGATATGGTGAATTCACTGGTTGTGGAGAAGAAAAGCCCAGTCGTCTTGGTGCCACATTTTGCTCAAAAATAAGCCAGTGTTTGATCTTTTCCAATACGTGTTTATTTTAATGAAAAATTTTGTGTAGCCTGGCCATGGGTTAGATCTTTGGGATCCAGCCTTACCCTCGCATTCATGACCTCTAGACTGGTTTATTGTAATGCATTACTAGGTGGTTGACCTGCATCCTCAATAAACAAGCCTTAGCTTGTCCAAAATGCAGCCGCCAGGGTTCTCACTAGATCCAGAAAATATGATCATATAACCTCATTATCATCCCTGCACTGGCTGCCTGTTAGTCTAGAATCAATTACAAAATAGTTGTACTTACATACAAGGCTTTAAATGGTTTAGCTCCCACATACCCAACCAACATTCTGATACGCTACAATCCACCGCGTTCCTTAAGATCGCAAAACTTCGGGCTCCTAGTAGTTCCCAGAATCTCAAAATCTACTAAAGGCTTACTCACTAGGGGCTTGGACCTGGACTCTGTAAAGCTGCTTTGTGACAATCTGGTTTTAAAAAGCGCTATATAAGTCAAATTGAATTGAATTGAAATGTGTGAAAGAACTGAGTGCAGGCTGATGGTGCAGAGAGCAGGAATGAAGAATGGTTTAAAGATTGAAACGACAAATAAAAAGCTGCAGAGTGAAAGGAAAGCCAGAGCTTTCTTAGTAAGATGGCGGTGTTGTTGAAGATGATGCTTACACTCAGCTTGAAAATATAAAACATAATTTAATTGGACTGAATTATTTTTGGAATATGTTCACGCTTACTTATGCACAATGGGACGCAACAAATTCAGAGTTGTTTGTAGGCTAATTTTTAAAAACCACTGTGTTCTTGGTTTTTCATTGTTGACTCTTGTCTGTCAGTGGATCTTCTCCCACTGTTTAGCTTTCTCAGCTTTCTCATATGTTGATATGAGAAAAATAATTTGGTTGTCTTCAGTAATCCATGATTCTCTTAATGTAAAAGGTTTTATTTTACAGTGAGTAAATCTAAAAATGGACATGGTGTGAAAAGACGTTTATAAGACAATTTCGCTTCAAAGCTTTGAACTGCTACTCATGCAATGTTACTGAACAGGTAATCTCACCAAGTGCCTTATTCTGTTACATCAGCTGGTCTGGTACTGGACTGCATTATGTGGTGGTAAGGAGTGCCGTCCTACTCATTCTGAGAGACTGAGACCGATTAGGCTCCCGAACATGAAGGATAACTGGGCCCACAGTTGCGTCAGCAGAGAGACAATATATTTTAATGGCAGTATATGTAGCAGTATAATCACTCTGCAGGTATTCTGTTCATGTCATGCACTCCCTGATTATGTTTTCTTCTTGTTCTTCTTTGCTAATTTTGTATTTCCAGTATTTGTCTGCTTAAAGGGGACCTTTTATGCGAAAGCACGTACAATAAAAAGTTGTAATAGGTCTATGGGCTTTAAAAAACATGTTCTTTGCACAAAATCACTCTCACATAAACAGATATCACCAGCTTTATTCCACGGTTTCGGTACCTTTCAAAACAAGTAATTTCAGGCTCTGTCCCTTTTATGCAAATAAGCTGTTCCTGGCCACGCCCCACCCATCCCATGCTGAAGCTGCACGTTTAACTTCTGCATTTTACATTAGAATCCATGTCGTTAACACCAGTGAAAGTTTTTCTTTCTTTCTTTCCTTCCATCCTTTCTATCTTTGACAGTGGTCCTAGCTTGTCTGGTGACCAGGCTGAAGGAAGGAAGGAAGGGAGTGAGAAAGAGTGAGAGAATACAAAAGTATTGGGACACATGGAAAGGGTTGAAAACAGGTGGGATCCAGCCCTACATTTTCAACACGAGTCGGATCTAGAGCAAGACGAACACAACACTTCATGTGTGCCGGTAGCCATTGCGCTTGGCTTATCTGTTCTCATAAAACTAGCAGACGTAATGGCGGATCTTTACCTAATCTGGTGTTGTGGCGCGGCAGCATTTTACGCCACGATTGGTGTAATTTCACACCAATTTCTCTGCCTTAACCAATAGCGGAAGTTGTATTATTGTGTTTTGAGCGGGTGTTGGCCAGCTGGGAGGAGCAAATTTTTGCCAATGCAGTGGTCAGTCATGGCTGAGTTCAGCACACTTGAATCTGCAAAACCAAAAAATGGCCGCTGAAATGCGTGACAAGCAACAGGTTTGTGAGTGGGGTCTCGACAGATGAGAGGCGGTTCCATGCAAATTGGCCCCCACCTGACCTCATATACAGGCCCTCCTTCCAAACGGCTCGTTTTAAATGGGACTGAAACTGTGAAGAATAGAGTTGGTAATATCTCTTTGTGAGAGTGATTTTGTGCAAAGAACTTCATTCACATGTTTTGTATAGCCCATAGACCTATTATATCTAAAGTGAGTTTTGAAAAATAGGTCTCCTTTAAGATTCTGCTCCTCCACACACTTGTGTTCATGTGGTTCCACTATTCATTTTCTTATTCTCTATTTCCCCCCGCACACACACACACACCCACACACCCACACCCATACACAGTCATACAATGGTGGGTGGTTATACGCAAGACCTAGGGTGTGTGCGGTGAGACTGAGACTGAGGGGGTGGGAGGGCAAGACAGTTCTTACGTTGCATCATGATCCTGGAGGGGAATGCTGTTTTGTTTCACAATGTACTATGAATAAGTTTTGAATGGCAGTAAACATACTTGGCTTGACTTGAGTTGAATTGCCAGACAGTATTCTCCTCTAAGCATGTTGAGACCGCCAGAGGGTAAAAATAACTAGAAGATATTTCATGTTAACACACCTTCAACACACTGACCCTAAATAACAGAATGAATGTGATGTATGTGATAACGTTTTGATTTATTGTTCATAGGGATGGGTACCGAAACCCAGTACTTAGTTGGTGCCGCAGCAAAATTATGAAAGATTGAATTATCGATAAACTCTGACATTAACGGTTCTGCTGTTGGTACTGCAGAAATAATTTTTTTTAAATGACACAAAGAGCTCACTCACACACAACACGAGAGAGCTCGCACGCACACACGACACGAGAGCGCTTGCTCGCACATACAACATGAGAGCTCGCTCTTATGGAGTGACAATGGCGGAGAAAACCAAACAATCCAAAGTATGGTTATACTTCATCCATGTGGCCACGGACAATGCTCATTGCAACAAGTGTAACAGGATTATTGCTCATAAAAGCGGAAATACAAGCAATGCATCAAAACATCTATCTAAAATGCATTATGTGCCAAATTTTCGACTGCCTAGATACTACTTCATCATCCGCCCCCTCCGGGGGTGTGTATGCTGTAAAGTCAAGTCACATTTATTCATAAAGCAGTTTAAAAACAACAGTAGCAGGTGACCAAAATGCTGGACAAGCAAGAAAATATGACCTGATGGACAAACAGAAAGGACAACATAAAGTAAACATGAGTACAGGAAACTAAATAACACATTCATGCTCTATTGAATCCCAGGGCATAAAAATGGGTTTTTATGAAGGAGCCAGGCGTATGTGGAGTGGCAGCTTGTTCCAGAGCTTAGGTGCAATCACTGCAAAGTCCTGATCGCCCCTGCTTTTTAGCCTAGAGCAGGGGTCTCCAACCTTTTTACCTCTTGAGAGCTACTTTTACAAAAGGAAAATGGCAGAGAGCTACTCATTTTTGTAAAACAAAAAATACGTTTTCAGCCTCTTATTTGTATGCTGATCTGCCGCGGTCATGGTTCCTGCCCATCTCCCATTATCTGAATCTGAATCCGAATCTGAATCATCACCTTTGACTCATCAATCTTGACGGCAGCGCAACTGTTTTATTGACAACTAATTGGCAAATAATGATTTGGTGTAAGAAGGGGGCGGATATGGTTGGCTATACATTAGGGGTGGAGACAAATACAAATACGGTATTCGGCTTGGCACAAATAACGTGTTTGTTACGAATACTGTATTAAGAGAAATACTTGAAAAAATATTTGTATTCGGGACGCCCCCCCTCCGTCCGTTACACACATGTGGTTTGGGCACTCGCCCTGCGATCAGAAAGTCGTGGGTCAATCTTCCAGTCAGCTAGAAACCTCTGAGGTACCCTGAGTAAGTACCGTTCCCACACAATGCTCCCCACACGCTGCTCGCCGTCTCCACACACTTCTCCACACGGGTGCAGAATTCATGGCTGCTCGCTACTTCACTTGGTGAATGGGTTTAAATGCAGAGGAGGAATTTGGTGCTGTTCACACTGTGTGCAGTGGTGTGTTCACGTATGACCGATTGATCACTTTCACTTTTAGATATTCGGTCTCCCCCTCCCCCTCCCCCCATCACACGCTCAAGTTCAGGAGTAGATTCTGATGCGGTCGCTCTGCACACCCCTATTATACATGCAAGTTGGTTTTCTAAGTGACAAATAAAATTTGACTGGTCACGTTTTCAGATGTATGTAGATTCGTTAACCCTTCGGCAAGCTACTTGGAGAGGAGTTGCGAGCTACTGGTTGTGAGCTATGTGTTGGAGACCTCTGGCCTAGAGGGAGGAATGACTAGGTGGATTTGGCTATGTTAAAATATAAACAGATATAAACATGTCTCTCTAAATCAGTATTATAATGTTAATAATTTAATAAACACACATTCAGTTACATATAGCCTACATATAGGCTAAATATTATTTTATGCAGTGCCTAAATAAATATTAAAATAATAATAAACTAAGAAATTATAAAGCAGATCTTACCAAAAAAATTTTTGTAGTGAGTCCAACCTTTTTAGATTAGGGTTAGGTTTAGGGTTAAATCGTTGATGTTCTGTTTTCAATTTGTTTAGTTTTTTTAATTAAAAAACGAATTAAAAAACAAAGTACCGATAAAGGTACCATTAAAGTACTGAATCGATAAGTGGTATCGATAGAAGTAGTAATAACGTTAAAACCTTAAAGATACCCATTCCTAATTGTTCATTCTGCTATCAAATACTCTCCCCAGTGGGCTAAGGGAATAAAACTTGCGGAAGAATTGTTTTTTTTTAAATGCCCATAACTACCAGTAGTTCTTTGGTTCAGCCCTCCTTGTCTGGCTCTGAATGGGACTCCAGCTCTGCAGCTACTTCCATATTCGATTTTAAACTACACCTTAAACTACACCTAACTAAGTAATTTTGCCTAGTAGTTGTCAGACATTTGACCATGAATTACTGTGCCGTTTCAGTTCAGTTCCTAGCAAGAATTTGACTCCTTAACCAGTTGAGTACCATTAAATCCACACTTACCACAGAAGTAGTGAATATGTGTAGGCATATTTAGTGTAAAATTTTTGTTTATCCTTTTTATTTTAGAACCATTGCTATTATAACCATGAGACGCTGCTCTTCGTTAAACTGGTTGTGCTGACTTGTTATTTTGGTTTAGAACACAGTATAATTTACTTTGAATTATAAAAATACCAAACTTTACCAGGTAGCTGAACATTATAGACAGCCTTTTTTCGGACTAGGGTCTGTTTTCACAAACCAACACCTTTATACAAATATCAATCGGGCATACAGAGGACTCTAATCTAAGATCAGGCCACTTCAGCCAAGATGTTGTCTGAAATTACTCTCAGTAAAATAAATTATTCTGTCTCCTATTCTGCACTTTAATGAAGAGTTTGCGGTTTGAGTGGGTTGTCTGTTGCGGAGTATTAGATTAGATTGAGTGTCCAACATGATGACCTTTACCTTGTATTTATCCAGTACATTACGATTAGATAGCTTAAGAGGTTTTTAACAGGATTAGTTTTTCAACCATTCCAGACTAGGAAAATATGCATCTCTGTGAAACCAGATACTGTATTGCTGTGGCTGCAGTGGGCCAAGGCAGAGGCATCACTCGCATCATGCCTGTGATTCTGTGAATGTGGTTGCTGGAGAAATGGGGTCAGCTTGCTGTTGTCTGCCCTCCAGCCAGTATCACCACACTCACAATGGACTTTCAGCACATTCTTAATCAGCCAGACTGCTATGTCTGACAGGTTTTATCTGCCCTTGTGTCGAGCAGTATCGATAAAATTCAGTCACTGTATTTTATGGACATCATAGTATTTGCTATTTAAGCATGTATTATAGTACTTAATGTTTCCAGTAAAAAACATTTTTAATGCAGTTGGTTTTTAATTAGGCCCTTTATATATGCATGTATGTGTAAAGCTTCACAAGCTTGATCACTAGTCAGCAGAAACACATTAATATGGTATTTAGAGAAGGAATAATTCAAATACAAGTATCACAAACTGAATATACCAATTTGCCTCAATATAAGTGAATATATTGATTTTCCCTTACAGGCCCCCATTTTTGTTTATTTGTAAACAGCTATATATATTTTAATTTTTCCATCTACATTCTGGTGATATCCTTTCAAATGCAGGAAGAATTGGGAACCCAAAAGGGAAGATTCAAAAGGGGAACCCATCTTCCTAGTGTCGACCCGGAGAGAAAGGAACAAGAATCTTTATGGGGATTCTTGTGGATACAATTTTGACTATTTACGTGAAATGCCTTGGGTACCAGCAAAATCCAGTAGTTTGACAAATTATAGGAAATACACCTGTCCTTCAACACTTGGGCATGTACTGCTGAGACTAGAACTGAAGCAAAAGCATGTAAGAAAGATTGAAATACCAGACAAGACTCACCAGGAAGCCTATGTTCGTGCACTGAAATGGCTAGTGTACATTGTAACATTTAGATGAGTATTTTTTGCTCAAAATAGTTTGCTCAATTTGTCCAGTGCCAACATGAGGCTTAGGATCATAGATATAGACTCAGGATTAGTACTCATGCAGCAAGCTCTTCTTCGTTGCGCATTCATACGCAGAAATTATATGGGAAACATCAGATACAGTAATACTGATCAAGAAGGCTTTTCACAGAGCTCTGACTTCGGCACATATGAGTAGAGAGTGTAGCTCTCAGGCAAAGTGGAGGTTTCCAGTGAATTTTTCAAAGCCATATTATAAATGGTTGGGGACTCATGATACCTGCCAGAATCTTATAAATGTGTATTACTTCTCTCAGAACTAAAATGCGAACCGAATCTGACTGTCCAAATTTAAAGAGAATTGCCCAATCACTCGCAGAAAACCATGCCGCATCAGACATTACTTGACACAAAATAATGAAAAAATTTACAATGCGAATCAAATTTTGCTTGTATTATAGTATTGGATCACAAGTAATGTTATGATTAGGGCTGCAACTACCAAATAATATTGGAAACGAGTACAATTTTTTCATTAATTTATTGAGTAATCAGATAAATCATTAGTTTGACATGAAAGGCCTCTTAAAATGTTAAGCAATTGGCTTGTATACCTCACACACACACACAAAAAAATTCTATTCAAACGCAGCAATTTTATTAGATACCTTAAAACTATTGGCTTATTGGCTCCTAACTAAGCCTAGTTAATGAAACTTTCTGTGAGACCTTTATGATGTACATGAAAAAACTATGAAATACAACTTCAAAAACATAAGTTAGCCTATTTGTCATTTTATCATAATAAATAAAGGAAACAATGGTGTACCCCTGCACTATTCCATCGGAGAATAAAGTATTACTGATAATCCAAAATTTTTTCATGTTCCGCCAATTCCAGAAGGCAAAATAAATGCGACACCTTAAATCTTTGAAATGCGTGTGAGTTACAGTAGTCCATGTGAAACAGTGATACCGGAGCTGCACAGTGTCTAAACAACCGGAGTGATATGACAGCAGAGACATTTTAAATAGATTTTGGTGATATATATTAAAGGGGTCCTAATATGCAAAACTAACTTGTTATAATAGATCAATGGGCATAGGTCGGGTGGGGCGTGGCCAGCAACAGCTTATTTGCATGTAAGGTACATAGCCCTTTTGAACATAAACCAAACTGTGAAGAATAAACCTGGTGATATCTCTTTATGTTAGTGATTTTGTTCAAATAACTTCATAAACATTTTTTATAGCCCAAAGACCTATTATAAAAGTGAATTTTGCATAATAGGTCCCCTTTAAACAACATTTTTTGTTATCGTTATTCCAGTTTACTCGGATAATGGTTTCAGCCCTAGTTATGAGCATTTACTGCAAGAAATGAATGCCTGGTAATAAGCTTACATGCAGGAAATATTCCTCCCTTCATTGAATATATCCTGTCAAATATTTCAGTTTTTTTTTTCTTTATCTAAACTGCCTTAGTTTGAGTGAATTCTAAGTGTGCTGGCCGTATGTGCCTGAATGTCCATTAGTAACTTGTCATCACACATGTATTACAGGTGTTGGTGCTGTCTGGACATTCTTGAGACCAGAGTGTCTCTCTTGCCCACAAGCCTCCTTGTCCGTAGCATCTTCTCTTGCCTCTGTCCGTCATTTTGCTGCACCTCTGAATTGTGCCTTGCTCTCACATATGTGTTAGACTGTCCCTTGAGGTCCTTCAGGAGAAGGAGGGGCTTCCTCCACTGTTTCTCTTCTGCTTCTGTTGGGCTGCTTCTGGGCCGCTCCAGCAGCGGTGGTGGATAACTAATGATGCGTTGTTAACAAGCTATGTTGCATCTCACAAGGAACATTCAACCCTTTTCCCAACACTGCAGTCTTGATTGTGGTTTGTTGTTTTGTTGTTCATTTCATGCATCAGTGTTAATTTACGCTTTTGATATGGTGCTGTACTGTAGTGTCTGCTTAACCAGAATGCACAGGGTGGTCAGGACAGTGACAACTTCTAATAACAGTAAGTGTGAATTGTTATGGTGTGTAACAGTACTGTACTGGTGTGTTGATGTTGCTTTGGTCTTGTATAATTGTATGCCTCTCGTGTGTGTGTTTTTTATCACTCTGCTGAATTTGGTAATACTCATATTACAGGGGCCAAAATATGCAAAAGTTAATTAGTAATTATCACTACAACAATGCTGACCAGTCACAGTTCCAGATATGTTTCTCCATGTATGTTTCTGCATGTGTTCTCATAGAGATATCAATGCATTGGATAAACAAAGCCAAAAACCCTAGATATGTTTGTCAGGCACTGAAAGAAAAACAGGTAGCCCTGAGAATCGTATCGATCCTGGTCAGACTCAATGGGCCCCCGCACTCACAACTGTAACCTGGGCGCATACACCTTGACTCAAACCATCACCTAGAGTCCTTACACACCCTGCTCTAGAGAGACCTGATCTAGAGAGGCACCAGAACAACAATCACAAATTGCCCTGAAGCAGAATATTATCTTCTAGACTACATTTTGGTTCAGTAATGAAGGCAGCTTTTTAATCATACCGAAAGTGTTTGTAAAGAATTTAATGCATTGTCCCATGTGGTTGTATTACAGATGCCTTTGTGAACAGCCAGGAATGGACCCTGAGTCGCTCCGTTCCGGAGCTTAAAGTGGTGAGTACTAATTCTGCATTTTTGCACTTTATACACCTCCATGTGCCTGAATCTTTCGACAGGCGTCTACACAACTAGCTTTATCATTGTTAACATATTGGATTATTAACCTAAGAACTCATTTACTTATCTCTACACTTTAACATTTCACTGCTGGTGCTACCATGTATTTTCCTGTTCAGCTGTAACAAGATTGTGCATGCGTGTGTGTGTACTGCAGGGTATTGTCGGTAATTTGGCCAGTGGGAAGTCAGCTTTGGTGCACCGGTACCTGACGGGGACGTACGTTCAGGAGGAGAGTCCAGAAGGTAAGAATTCCCTGCCCTGTCCATTCATCTTTTCCTGCTCCATAGGTAAATACTGAGACAGATTTGCACTAATATACACTTGTATAATGACAGGCACATGCTTTAAAATGTCAAGATGCTTTCCAACCATTTGTTAGGTTGTGGATTTACTCAGAGGCCCCAAATTTTTTTTATAAGTAGTTCCATTTTGTGATAGCATTCTCAAGTCTTTCTTTTTACTAAGAGTGCCATTGCTGTTATACCTCTTCAATTAATGTTCCTAAGCCATAGTTCCTGAGGCCAGGCCTCTGGCATATTCTCTCCATATATAATTGAGAATGTGACTGGCACGCAACCAGAAAACCCCAAGAGTATTCTCTCATCCTAAGACTTGGATCTACTCTAAGTAGGCCATTTTAATATTTAATTCCTTTATTAATGTTATCATCTGGTTATTCTTAACTGGCCTTCTGAAAGACTTGGGGTGACTTTGAATTCCAAATATAGTCTTCAGATCTTTTCCGGAACCATTTGCATTTCAGTTGGAATCAAAGGTGATTGTTCTGTCTGCTCTAAGGCAAGTGATAAATGTGTGTGTAGCTTGGAGCCCCTTAGCAATGCCTTGACCACAGAGCTGGTCAATTAGTGGGGCCTTTCGCAGCCTCCCTCTTAGCAGTAAAAAGCTTCAGCTAGTGCATTCCCTGTGGTTGGCACGGAAATCGCCCCTGAACATTAAATTATAGTGGCCCATGCCAAAAACTAAAGAGTGTGATATCAGAAGGCTTAAAGCAGTGTAGTTTTATAAAGTTGGATCAACAGCTGGAGATCTCTGATAATAGAAGACGTCTCTGCTAATTTTGGGAGATTTTCCTCCATTTATTCTGGTACTTGCCTTGTTTAAATCGTCATGTTAATCCCTAGCTTTGTATATTAATAGTCTCGTTTGCTGACTTTGTGTCCTGGCAATCTGAATCCAGCTGTAGAAATGTAACACCCCACCCCACCCCTTTTTTTTGTTCCCCCCTCATTTTTGCTGTTTTGGGTTTAAAAATAGTCCCTGCTAACTTTGGTAGAGTAACCCCAAACCCCAAACCACTCTCGAGCGCTGTTCCAGAATTTGACTGGAGCCATCCCAATTCCAGCCTTGGGTCTCCTCGAACTGACAAAGTGGTAGTTTTCCCCCTCATGTCTTCATGTTTTCATTACATGCTGCCAGTGAATGCTCACATTCTTATTGGTGAGGAAGTGTGTACAAACACATATATGTGTGTATGTTTATATTAGTGGGTGTTGGGTGGTGGGAGCATGGGTTTTGTTCTAGCCCATGGTGAGCACCCACCTGAGATGCTCAAGGTTTATACAACATTCACACAATGTTGGCAGAACATCCAGAGACCTGGATGAACACTTCAGTGTGATTTTGATGACCGGGCATTACCAACCAGGATCACAAAATGATCTTTAAATGTGGCAGTGATTTCCTTCATCTACAGCTTATATTGGCAGCAGTTATGTGTTGGATTGAGAGTTTTAGCTCAGGCTTTTCTGCACTTCTCTTTTTATTTTTTTCTTGTTTCATTTATTTTCTTCTTACTCTTCAGTTTCTGCTAATATTTTCTCTTCTTCTCACCTATTTTGTTCTTTTAGATATATTTTTCTCCTTTTTTCTCATCTATATCTCTGTCATATGTGTGTAATAATAAGAGCGTGAATGTAAATATGAGATGCTAACTACCATGGTACTGCTGTAGTTTGTCACTGCTTTAGACTAACTGATGCCTTGAGGGCTTATTATAATTTATTTATTTATTTTGGGTATAACTAGGGCAGACACATGTGCTTGATATGCCTCTCCCGCACACAGCTGCATATGACCCTCAGCCCTTGCTGTGCTGTTTCATTTGAGATAAGAATGAATCAATGCTGTGCTTATTCTGTTCCCTTTTTTGTCTAGCTTTTATATCTTTCTCTGTTAGTTGCTCGCTGCCTCTCTCACACACACCCTTACACAGATACAAACTTCCACAAACACATGCACATACACTCTGCTAAGTTTAACTATGCCTGCCTTTAATTACTGCTTTTTGAATTTTTGCTTCTTTTTTACATTTCTCTGCACTTCCTTCGGCTGCACTGTAAACTAGCTGACGTGGATGCAGGTAACTACTTACTTTACTTCCGTTTTCTCCCTCATTCTGTCATTCTCTTTGCATCATTATGGGTCCATTAGGGCATTCCATGGGTTGGGAGCTGGGCAAAGTGTGTAGACCTCATGTAGGAACTGTAGAACTGTAGAATGCACACTAACATGGTGAATGGGTGAGGGAGTTTTTCTTTTCCTTTTTTCTGTGGCTTAGTTGCATTTTACATGATACTTTGTTTGGATAGGTAGGAGACTTTGGCTAAGTTGTATTTCAGCTCATACCAATATTTCAGGTTGCATCACTGTGGGAGGAAAGGATCTGTGTCGTAACTCTGGAACCCCCTGTGTAGCACTGGTCCACCTAATGTAACTGATTGAAATTGCAACATATTTTAATGGGGATTTATAGCATTTTTCAAAGTTCAACAGCAAATTGATTTTGACAGTCTATTTATACAGCGGGGAAATTAAGTATTTGACACATCAGCATTTTTTTCAGCAAGGGAATTTCTAAGTGGCCTATTGACACAACATTTCCACCAGATGTTTCCATCAAGCCAAATATTGAATTCACACAAAGAAATCAGAACATTTAAACATACGTGTCGAGTCATAATAAATAAAGTGAAGTGAAACAGGGAATACGTATTAAACACATGAAGAAAGCAAGGTGCATTTAAAGCCACGAGATTACCTGAAATCTGTCAGTATTGAGATCGATTCCCTGCACCCTATAAGTACTAGTTGATATCAGCTGCTTTAGTCCTAATTGATGGCCTATGAAGGGTTCTCATTACCCAGGAGGCACACAGGAAAGACTTCATGATGGGTAAAAGCAAAGAACTCTCCCAAGATCTTCGTAATCTTATCGTTGAAAAGCATTCTGATGGGAATATTTGTAGGCACATTTACAGAATGCTGAATGTTCCAGTGAGCACTGTGGGGACCACTATCCAGAAATGGAAAGAGCATCAGTACACTGCAAAACCATGATGAGGTGCTCCACGTCAGATCCCTGTCCGAGGAGTCCAAATAATAATCCGGAGAGTTCTTCAAGAGTCAAGATCCAAGAAACACTTGGACAATATTTCATCAGCAGGTACTGTTGTTTCCAAAGAAAAATATGAGCAATGCACTAAAACGCCATGGCATCGATGCACGCTTACCATGCAAGATACCATTGACAAACAAAAATCATGTTGAGGCTTAGTTAGATTTTGCGATACAGCATTTGAAGTAACCTGTGGGTTACTGGGAGACTATAATATAGTCTTGAACATTTGAACATTATGGCAGTCATTCTACACACCATGTTTGGAGAAGAAATGGCAGTGCCCACCACCCTAAGAACTCCATACCAACAGTTAAGTTTGGAGGTGGAATCATCATGGTTTGGGGCTGCTTTTCAGCAAGGGTTACTGGCAGACTTCATATTATTGAAGGCAGGATGAATGGAGAAATGTACCAGGATATTCTGGATTAAACATCTGCTGCCATCTACCAGAAAGCTGAAAATGAAAAGAGGCTGGACATTTTAGCAAGACAATGATCGCAAATACAAGGCAAAGGAAACAATAGAGGGGTTTCAAAGAAAGAAAATCAAGTTGCTTGAATGGCCCAGGCAATCACCTTACCTAAGTCCCATAGTAAATCCATGGAGAGAACTAAAGATCAAAGTTCATATAGAGGCCCAGATAACCTTCAAGATTTAAAGACTGTTTGTGTGGAAGAATGGGCCAGAATCACTCCTGAGCAATGTACACAACTGGTCTCTCCATACAAGAGGCATCTAGAAGCTGTAATCACCCACAAAGCTTTTCTACAAAGTATTAAATAAAGTGTGTTCAATACTTATTCCCTGTGTCATTTCACGTTATTTATTATGACTCAGCTTGTATACTTAAATGTTATTTCTTTGTATGAATTCAGTATTTGGCGGAATGAAGCCCACTTAGAAATCCCCTTACTGTTAAAAATGCTAATGTGTCAAATATTTATTTTCCCCGTTGTATCATGTACATGTGTTTATTGTGTAGGAGTTGCTTGGCTATTACCATGCCAACAAGACAATTACATTTTAGGGAATGATTGGTTTAAGTTAATTTTAAGAACACCTTATTTGGCTGAAGTTATGCTTTGAATCCTGTAAACACCCAACCCCCCCCCCCCCCCTTTTTCTTCGGAATGTGTTATACTCCTTCAAGTTATAGAGAGCTGACCAGCCAGCTCAGACACAGAAGCCTTTTCTGCATAGTTTGCTTTTTCCAGGTCAACCTTAAAGAAGACAAGATAAAGAAAAGGAAGTGGAACACCATCACAACTCACTCCCTCTCCTTCCCTCATTCTCTCATACTCTCATTGTGCCTGTGCAAGTAGCTCTGCTAATTGTCTTCCTCCATTTCATCCACTTCTTCATACAGTCATCTTAAAAATGACTGGACCTGGGGGCTCAGACTTCACTGTGTTGTGTAACTGTGAGACTCTGCCGTGTAATGAACTCTGAACAGTGTGTTTCTGTTGCTAGTGTATGTTTGAGATGCACCAGTAAAGCAGTCTGATGTTTGCAGTATTACGGTTCGGCCTTGTCCACATGGACGTTCGAATCTTGGAAAAATAAACGTGTTCAGGATTGACTTCATTGCAAGGTGTTTGTTATTATTGTTATTATTACTACTACTATTAATAATAATAGTACTAATATACAGAATACTATTTATAATAATATTAATATATATACATTTTAATTATATTATGTATCATAATAAACTGATTTAAATCACTGTAGGTATATTATAATAATTATATATTACCTTAGTGTACACCCTAAATATGCCCCCAAATGCTTCCAAACTCTTAACAAATGTAAAGGTACACCTGTGTTGTACAGTGTACACTGACAGCAGGTTATCCACAGTGCAAGAATGTGAAATACAGGTGTTACTCCTACATATACTGTACTGTAGTTGATGCATTTTATTTAAGATAAGCAGGGCAAATACAGTAATTTAATTTTAAGTAATAAACATACACTTTTTAAAAAGAACAAAACAAAAACATTCACAAAACTGAACAGCGTCTTCATGGGGAAAACCCTGTATTCTTTAATAATAGTAATTGTATAAAAACCATGTGGGCTGCATGAGTCCCTGCCTCATGCTTGTAGAATCTGGAATAGGTTCCATGTATCCGCGACC
>JBBMFX010550419.1:0-16345 GCA_037832545.1 Rhabdalestes septentrionalis
TTTTAAGAGGCTAAACTAAAAGACGATCAGTAGAGTTGATCTGGTGCAGCATTCCACTGCCTGAATCACACACTGTAGTCTCTTAATGTCCTGAATACAGCACTGGACAGACCCACATCTTATTCAGCTGTCTCAGATGGTAAGGATGCCGCCTTGCCTTTTTGGAATGGCCGTGAAAATGTTCAGCCCATCCATGTCAAATATTCATTGATCTTGAAGCAACTGTAGTCTAACTGGCAGCTACTTAGTTTCGCCCACATTAAGTCAGAGGCAGTTCTCCTGACACCATGATGTCATGTTCTCCACCTTCTCCACGTATGCTGTTTCATCAGTGTTGTAGATGACACCCAGAAGTATTGTGTCATCAACAAGTTTGATGACAGAGGTAGAGCTGTGTGTGGTCAAACAGTCATGGGTGTAGAAGGCATAGAGCAGAGGGCTGCCTTGTGTAGCTCCAGTGTTAAATGTAGTGGTGCTTTACAAACAAACCCCAACTCTCATGGCCATCCCTCAGCTTTGTGAACAGTCTTTGGACTGTTGTATTGGGCTAAGTGGTCTTTGATAGCAAGAGGAAAGTGTATATTTTCAAGCAGTTGGGGACAGTTGGGAACTATAGATGGAGTTGGAAACTCATGACAACACCAGGAGGTGCATTCCAGCACCAGCACTTTCTTAATGTTGACCCACTGGCCACTGCAGTACCCCGTGCATGTATCGTTTCACAATGGTGATGATGTCCATGAACTCTATTTGAAGGTCAGTATTAGCCTCAAAACGGGAGTAGAACAAGTTGCCCTCATGGAAGTGCGATCCTGTGCACTCCCGTTACTGGTGTGTCATGTCCTTTACTGTGTGCCATACCTCATAAGCTGAAGATTCAAGATTCAGGATCTGTTTATGGTCAAGATGACATTATACTCAGTATACAGTGTACTGAAATATATACATTTTACAGTGTGCATGGTGTACATGGTGCATTTATACAGAATATCTAAAATACAAAAAACAGGGCATAAGATTTACACACAAATCTAAATCTCGCTACATTTTTAAACAGGACAGGGACAGTAAAAAGTGCATGACACAGAGTTGTATGGGTGTCCAATGGCTTGCGGATAGTTTTATCTACCCACATTTTCTGGTTCACAAATGTTCCTGGGGCTTGATGTTGTTAGCAAGCATGCTAACAAAGCTAACAATTGCATTTGCAAGCTCACCAGTGTTGTCTACACATTCCAATGGTTTGGAAGACATCACGAGAAGAACCTTTCCAGACTGCTTTGTATCCTTTTGTCTGTTTGTCTGTCTGTCTACTCCATGTCAGTACAACAGCAGAATTTAATACTGGAGATTTTTAATAGAGACACATTGAGTTTGAGTTTGCCTTGTGAGATGAATGCTGCATTTTGTTACAGGCATATATTAGTACCCTAAGCTTAGTTAGTTTTACTGCACTTGTCATGCTTGGTCTATGTAGGAGGTGAAGTGTAGGCCTGTAACTCTGCCACTGAAATGATACACTGAGTGAATTATGGGCCTGGAGCTCAGTGGTCTTGTCCCAGTGGGAAAACCCACCAAACTTTCAAGGTGGTCTGCAGTGTAATGGGTACCTGAGGCCGGGAATTTGGAATCAATACTGTGATAAAATTCTTGAAAAATATTAACATTGATTCCCTTGCTTTAGGCAGATTTCCCAAATACACCTAGTGCATTAACTTAGTGCAGAAAATGGTTTGACTTACCCTGTAGAAGGAGGAGACAGATCTTCTAAATCATCATGAGCAAGCTGTCCAGTCCGGGATTAAGCGCAAGTCTGAACAATAAAGGCACTTTCAAAGATGAGACATTATTGGCACTGTAATTATTCAAAGAGTGTTTTTATTTACAAAATAATAACAAATGAACCATCGGGTTATGGCCTCACTTCACAAGATGAAATTTCATAAATGACATTTTAGGTATATTTATGTGATGGATTTGGCTTCAATTAATTCTACATTTGAGTTCTGGATGAAATGTAGGAGATGCATGCACATGTGCAGAACTGTGTTCTCTCTGTGGGAAGCGGAGAGGACATAACTCTGCAGTCTCTCATACTGATGTTGACTCAGCGCTAATGACCATCAGATTGAGAGCGGGAAAGGTTCAGTTGATTGGGGAGGTGTAGATCATATCTTCTGACATCTCAGAATGCCACTGGGATCCAGTACTCTGACCTCCCCCCTGTATGCAGTGGGGCCTGTGTGGCTGTTTGTTTACTTGCTGACATTTTCTTGGAGAGTGAAAAAAGTAAAATTTGAGCCTCCCAGAAGCAAGCAATGAACAAAATTCATGGAACAAATCTGCAACCGATAGTGAGTCTCATATAGCCCTTAAAAAGCTATGTATGGTACTATATCTCCACTCACTGATAAAATTCCTCACTTCAAAATCCAAAAAGTTCATTATAAAGGTCATTATTTACAAATAATGGTGCATAATGGTGCATTGCAACAGTAAGACAGTAAGTAAGAGCATAAAGCATGTGTATTTACTATATTTATTTGTCGTTAGAAGTTGTAAGCTTTTATGGTTATGTGGTTAAAGTTGGAGTTACTCAAATTTATGCAGTGGGACAAGTGCCAAATCTTAATCTCCCTTACTGCATCTTATGACTCTGACAGTTCCCGTCTGTCTGCCCTTACCCCCATCTCCCCCAACCCCTTTATCTCGCCTCGGTCCTCTCGGGAACACTACTGTGCCAGCTCAGCCATAAAAAGCGAAATGAAAAGGTAAATGCATTCATGAAGATAAACGTGTAAAAGGCAACGAATTCCAGAGGATCAGATGGTGTTGCTGGCTGACCTTCTGCTCAGTGTTCGTGAAGCTGGAATAACAGATGCAGGCAGGTTGAGCATTTATGAGAGATCAGAGCCATATTTTACTGGAAATGCATTTCCCTCATTGCTTTTTTTGTTTGCTTTGCCGAGTATTATTACAAGCCATTAGTTGTTGTTGAGTTATAAAAAGAGAAATCATGTTTTATCACATACCAGATGCTTTTCTACCGTAAATAAATAACACGGACTGCCACAGTTCTTCTTAAAGCATCACTAATTTTCTGCAAATGCCATTACCATGACAACATTTACACAGCTGCAAGAAGACTTTGTTTGCATACTACTGTGGCTGTTTATACCAATTCCACCAAAAGGCAGGGAAATTTCACAGCATTACCCTGCTTGTGACTGTTTCTCCTGTTTGAAAGAGCAAGCTGTGGTTGTAGAGGTTGCTACCAAAGATTACAACACAGCTAATGAGCACTAAAAAGCTAAACACAGCCAAAAATCTATCAATTTATCAATATATCTATGCCTGGTGCTGTACGTAGGGCTGCTGTGAATGATTATATTTAGTTAAGTGGCATAAAAAATGTGAAATACTTTCTCTACATTAAACCTATTCACCAAGTGAAGCAGGGGCCTGTCACTAAATAGGGACATCCAGGGAGCAAAGGTTTCCAAAAAATGTGGGGATGGTACCTTGCTCAAGAACGCCTTAATGGCCAGTCCTGGGATTCGAATCCACAACCTCCTGAGTGCAGGGGCAACACCCTAATCACCAGCTTTTAAATCATGTATTGGTAATGAATGGGTTTGTTATTTATTTATTTTTGCTGCTTTTTCTAGTGGTAGGTAGTTGGTGGATGATCTAGGTTACACTAATGTGTCTTGGACATAAACCTTGTTGATTGCCCAAAGTGCAACCATACGCAGTAAGTGATTCATTAGTTGTGTTTTTGTTGTTTAATGTATTTACACATTTATCTACTTCATACTTACAGACTTTGGACTTTGTACTAGCACATAATGAAACTGTATTAATCAACAAACCTTTACAAAAATGTCACAAATATTTCACATGTATCATGTGCAAAAGTCCATAAGTCCACCAGGTTTTTTCCAATATTGTGCTTTACATGCTCTTGCTTGATTAAATAGAGCGTATTTGTTCAATAATGGTGTTTACTTATCAAAACAAACAAAACATAGAGCCTGAACAATCACAAAGACACTTAAGAGATTAAGATCTACTCAAAGATATTTAGTGTTGTTCAAGATCAGGAATAGTGAAAAATGCTTCAATTTGCATTTTGTGTTGTGGGTTCAGGGTATGTTTGGATTGTAATTGGGTGGTGAATCTAGTCTTATCTTTCATTAATTTTTTGTGTGTGGAAGCAATATGTCTTGTTGGTGCAAATAACACTGCATTCAACCCTGTTTCCAGAAAAGTAGGGATGCTCTCTAAAATGAATTAAAAGCAATTGTGTTGGTTTACAAATCCTGTAAACTCTATTTAATAAAGTGACCATTCTACACATCACAGCACATAGGGTGAACAGCACAAAATTCTTCCTTTGCATTTAACCCATTCACCAAGCGAAACAGTGGGCAGCCAGGAACACAGAGTCCAGGGAGCAGAGTGTGGGGACGGGACCTTACTCAAGGGCACGCAGTGATGCTTCGCAGTCTTGGGGTTTGAACCCCTAACGTTCTGATGACAGGGTGAGCACCCAAACTCTAGGCCACCAGCTATTTTTATTTAATTTAAATAGTAATAGAAAAATACAATGTGTCAAATGTTTAAAATGATGAAAATACACAGTTATTTTGAATTGGATGACAATTGGGATTGGGATTGGGATAGGGGCATCTTGCTTCTTCTTTTAACCTAAGCTGGATGACATAGTTGCATATCATTCAGGATTAATGGTGCCTTTCCACATGTGCAAGCTATCTGTGTTCTATGCACTATTATCTTTAGCCTGGAGGATGTTGTGTCAATGATTCCCAAAAAACTTTTTTGAGCTGTCAGAGCCCAGAACAGTCCATTTTAAATTTGTTTCAGCCCAGAGATTTCTGGTGGAAGCATTTCTGGATTTGTCTGTCTACACACAGCCAATGCACATGTACAAATTATTTGATTTGCAAGCAGTTTATTGGATTAAATATGTAGAGATTAGTATATTGAACCTCCCAAAACAAATTTTATACTTCACAAGTTGAGGTCAAAGATTCAATTTCATCTAGAGAAGAAGAATATCTCACACCTGCCCTGCTTAGTTCACATGGCAGTCCAAGGTTTTGCAATGCCTTCACCAGTTTTTTGATATTCAGCAGGGTTTGATGATGATGCACATGTTCACTGGTGTTTCAGATGATCTGGTAAAAAAAAAAAAAAAAAAAACACGAACTGTTTTACAATATTCCTTTCATGGGACATTTTTTTATTTGCCCTCATGCCCAGGTGTTGACCAGAGGAAGATGGGTCTCTGTTCTGAGCCTTGGTTGCTACCAAGATTCCTTCCTCTAGATTTAGGGAGTTTTTCCTTACCTTTGTCGAATTTGGCTTCCTAACTTGGGGCACATCCAAAGTATAGCACTGTGATAAAATAAAAAAGAATTCCAATTAAATTATCTACGTAACAGGAATATCATATTTTTAGGATTTATTATGCTTTACAATAAGTTCAGTAGATAGCTAAGGCTGACAGGCTAATCCAGTAATGTTGATTTATGCAATGTTCCGTGCTGACACAGAAATGTTGACCACAGGATTGATGAAATCGAGGAGGGTGTATGACTGACAGTGGCATGCAGGTATATAAATATTATCTCAGTGATGGCAGTACTGCTGTTTCTTCAGTGGTGTTTCTGTGCCGGGCAGACTGGTGTTGGCCACTATTTTATACTAAAACTGTTTTATACAAACACTCATTTTTGGTAGATTTTCCTAGGGGTTTTTTTTGGTAAAAATGTAAGTAAAAATGTAACTAATTTTCTGTTGCTGATTGATGGAGTTGCTGAATATCACGAAGCACTGCAAAATAACTTACGTTCAGTATTTACTGAATACAGATTGGGGTTTTTTTTGTGTTTTTCCTAAGACACGAGATTCCATGATCAGGCTCCAGCTACGCAATAGTAAATCTAATGTATGAAAATGAGTATACCGTGTCATTACATTTCTTGCTAACGTAAAAGCAGACATCCTATAAACAGTAGTTAAAATTATAATCTGCCTTGTGAACCAGAGCGTAATTCACCAAGTGTGTCACTGGACATACCACCACCAGAGACACAGACACTTGGGACCCTAAAGAGAGCTGTTGGCACCGAAAGTCTTGGAAAGGAACGAGGTTTAGTTTGGAGTGTGCAGTGAATATAGTGGTCCCCTGGTCCTCATGGCATCACTTCATGGCACCTTCCTGAGGGCATGCCAGTGTCTGCCTCAACAGTATGAATATAGTTTCCAAGCAGTAGGGTGGCAGATAGCCAGGGATAACATGCCATGGATAAATTCAACACATCCTTCTTCTGTGTCACATGATGCACTGCATGGGGCCATTCATCCACCATGTGACAGCATCACATGGTGTCCCAGAAGGTGCCATTCTGCTTCCCCTGACAGCATCTCCTGGCATGTCTTTGAGATTAGTGCATTCTGGAGAACTAGATCAGATTTATTTTGCTGCACTCTATGATAGTCATGGGGCAAAACAATGCCATTAACTTCATTTCATTGAACCAAATGCTGACACCAAGCATTGTCCTGTGCAAAAGAAGTGTTTGGTGGCCTGGAAATGACCAGAGCCTTCTAAATGGCAGTGTTGTATGGGATTGACTACTGCAGTCAGCCATGCTGCCTGGGCCTTGTTTCTCTTGGCAAGGCAAAGGAGTAGGGATGCAAATCTGTCCCATTGCAACATGATTATGAACCTAAATCCAAATCAGTTCTCAATTCATCTATAACATTGCTACTCAAATGATACAAAAAAAATATCCCCTTGAGCTAGTGGAATAAGTTCACACCCAGCTCATATTACATTCGCTGTGAATTTTAATGGTTTCTTGGCACATGAGAGCCACTTTAGGGTGGGACTCAAAAAAAGTAAATTTAAAAGCAATTTATTAACTCCATCGTATATGTAACCAAACTCTTTATTGAATACTCGTTTATGTATATTTAGTGTAGAAAAAATCCATGTATGGATTCTGGTGGTTATGAGACATATGTTGTTGGTGACAATCAATATATAACATGCTAGTGCCTACCAGAACAAACTAAAGATCACCCTTAGAGTACAAAGGGCAGCTGTGCAAAACAGTGCATGGTCACAGTGACAACAAAGGAAAGCAAGACATTGTATCTGGATCTAAAAGAAGTGCTCCAAGGCATGCATGGGCTTTGTGCCTCTGACAAAGACAAACTAAAGTAATAAAAAATATAGTGAGATCAAAACAAAAAGGCTACGAGGCTTGAGGAATGTTCTTCGGTGCAGCCACATTTCTCGCTCACGGCAGGAAGAGCCAGTCAAACCACAGGAATGCGAAGCATTACAGCAGACATGGTTTTCCATCTGTGTCTAAGTATGTGTGTGTGTGTGTGTGTGTGTGTGTGTGTGTGTGTGTGTGTGTGTGTGTGTGTCTGTGTGTGTGTGTGTGTGTGTTGGTGTCTAAGACAGAGGGAGAAAGAGAGAGATGTTATTTCAAATTACTGTGTTAAATATAGCATCAGTATATATTTTACCCAATCTTATGCCCATGTGCTCTAATTCCTGTAAATGAAAAAAGTTTGAGTAGTTATTCTTAAGCTTTGAGAGATTTGAGACTGTGAGGGCTCATCAGTGTCAAATGAAATGAAATAAGAATGGAAGTTTAGGAGAGACACCTATACACTAGTCAGCCATAACGTTAAAACGGATGATGCCTCAAAGGCACCTGTCATCAGTCACTTCTTGAAGCTGATATGTGGAAGCAGGAAAAGGGATAAACTTAAGGATGATAACCTTTGACAAGGGCCAAATTGTGATGGCAAGAAAATTGTATCAGAGCAGCAGGTTCCCAAAACAGCAGGTTGTATAGTGTTTCCAATATATGATGGTTAGTACCTACCAAAATGGGTCCAAGGAACAAAAATTACTTTGCCTGGTAATTAGTTACTTATATAGTGATGTAACTCAGTTACTAACGCAGTTACTATATGTGAGAAGAAACTAGTAACTATAACTAGTTACTTTTTTAAAGGTACTTGCCCAACACTGCTGTTTATACTACTGTCAACTACTGCTTTTACGTTAGCAAGATATGTAATGACACGGTATACTCATTTTCAAGTAGCAGTCTCAATGGGGCTAAGGCCTTTTGATGTGCGAGGGGAATACATGTTAACCTGTCTATTTTAACCAGTTTGCAGTGTCTGGGGCTGTGTAGCTGTCCCATGCTGATCCCTGTCCATCTCCAAGGGTGGCTACAATGGGCATCTGAACATCATAAGCGTTGAAAAATGGAAGAAGGTTAGCTGAGTCCTGGCTTTCTTGTGGCTGTTACTATAAAACATATCACACACTCCCATCCTCAGCAGGAGAGAGGTGTTTTGGCCTGACACAATATTAGGCTGATTGGTGTATGTGCATATGACAGTCATGTGGACGTTACACTTTCTTTGTAGTTATTGCATAAAGACCATATCTCAGGAACCTATCATGGATGCAGTATATAAAGTTTGGGTTCTTTTCACATGCAGTTGTGAACAGTTGTGGCCAACAAAGGAGCATTCAGTAGGTTATGTTGTTACTGTTCATTGAAAATGTTTGTTCTGAAGTACATTTTTTTGCAGCTAATTTATGTTCATGAATATTGGAACATACAAATGGGATTTTTTTTAAAAAGCAAGCAAAGTTGCTACTTGTCTATCCACTGCACAGTACGGGGTCATTCTGTCCCTGTTGTTCAGGGTTTCTAAACTGGCTATAGTTCTTGCAGGGATTGATAATTAAAGACATTAATTATACATGGTGCTGGGGGAGGGGGGCATATATTGCAATGTCTTCCAAGGACTAACTAGGGTTATGGGACACATGTCTATTGTATGAGTGGTGCAACACAATGAAACTTGGCAACAAAATCAAGTGGACCAACAAACTTGCCTGATTTCAGATACAACTTGTGACTACAGTAGGTGATGATTTGGTTAAGTTCTAGCAACCCTAGACCATATGATTTTTGGTTAGAACAGAGATTTGTTTTGACTGCTTTGCTCTGGCTGGGACTGTTTAGTCCCTACAGGTTTAGGCTGGAGCCGCTCTTTGCGGAAATAGCTCTGGCACAGTGAAGGCAGTCTCAGGTGTGGATTGCCATTGAGTTGGCTGGGCGAAGCATTGCAGCAGAGGCATGAGAGAAAAGGAAAGCGCAAGTAAGGGGCTGGTACAAAGTATTTAGAGATGGCAGTAAGCATCTACAAAGAGCTGACAGCCCTCAAGGTTGCAAGCAAGGGATTTTTGTCATCTCAATAAAATCCCACATTATGTTGCCCTTCTATTCTCCAGTGCCCTATAAGCAGTCTCACTGTTTCTTCAAAATACGTTCATGCATCCCAGACAGGAGAGGCCCTTGAAGATCTTCCAGCTTCAACATTCTGCCTGTCTGGAAGGAATTAAAAAGGTGGTGGGAGGGGGGTGAAGGTGGATGGAGTGGTTGGACCAATTTTCCCAGAGTCAGGGAGACACACCCAAACAGCGAACATTCTCTCCACTCAAAACTTTACAGACTGTTTCCTTGTGCCACTGTGGTCAAATCAAGTAGGTTTATTGTCATTTCAACTATATACACAGTACACAGTGAACAAAACAATGTCCCTCCAGGATCATGGTGCAATGCAGGGAACAAAAACAAAGCTACATACATTCTAAAGTGAGCAGAGACATTGAGAAAAACACAAGAGCAACAATATCAAAAGCCAAGACATTACACAGTCCAAGCCGGGATACAGCTACACACAATGCTGTCTAAAGTCACATGGTAGAATGTGTTGAGAATTGGTTGGTCTCCACCGGACGTAGCAATGCTGCTTGGCTTATTTCGTGATGGACATGGTGTTGAGGATCCATGTGTGGTTCTCCAGTATGGTCACAACATACTTTACTGAATTAAAAAAAATACATTAGCATGTGAGCCTTGGCATGAGAGGGGAGAACTGTCCCTAATGTGCGTGAGACCTACAAAATCACCTTGTGAACCCAAATTGTTTCCTCTGACAACACAATGGTGATGTTATTCCCTTCATACTACTGAAATGCACAAAGCCAACCAGGCAAACCATCCAAGATTTTCAACTGCAAAGGTAGGAACATTTTCAGAGAAGCTCCAACAACTTGGAGGACTACCCTGACTCTGCTACCTACTTCTGTAGCAAATGCATGGAAGATGCTACTGAGTCCAAAAGTGTCACCACCAGACCTAACTAAAAGGCTTGAGAAACATATAATAGCACACAATGACAGCAGCCTCCTCATTCGCTGGATCTACTACAGTTTGCATCTCACTCAAAGGGGTTAACCAAGAATGCCATATCCTCTCACTTGGACAAGAGAGACACTTATGTTATAATGCTGCTGATAGATATCACTTAAGATTTCTACAGAATCATCCAACAAGCTAACTTTACTACTGAGCAAGTATTTGGATCCTGGTCTTGTGTCAGATAGGCCTTGGCCTGTCTGAGCGCCTCAGAGCTGCAAACTTCATCCACTATTGTTCACTCTGCTGATCCACAGCTGACCCACTGCCAAGTACAGCTCACGCCACATCAACAAGTTTGCTGATGACTCGGCTGTGGTGGGGCTCATCAGTCACAATGGTGAGTCAGCGTGCAGAGATGAGTTTCAGCACATGGTTGTTTGGAGCAGTAAGATCAATTTTTCTTTGAATGTGGACTAAAGCAATGATTATCAACTTTAAAAACAAATTGCTATGGCCACATGCCACTCAGCATCAATGGCTCAATTTAACACCAGTTTTCAGGGAATGCACATATCAGACAACCTTACCTGGGCCCCCAGGACCTCCTCCTTCAATGAAAAGCCACTCCCATCCTCCCAGTGTTCTACAGGGGGTTTATAGAGTGCAACCAGCTGAATCTCTATTTGGCAGAATAGAACCACTGCTGTAGACTGAAAGACTCTACAGCAGACAGTTAAAACAGCTGGTAGCATCACTGGGGCATCTCTCCCCCCACTATAGGACATCCTCAACGTATGCTGCATCACAAAGGCCTCCTGGATTGTGCATGACTCTCCAAACTCCTCACATGGACTTCTCAAACTGCTCCCAACTGGCAGACGTTATCACAGCATTAAAGCCTGATCAGTTTGACTGTGTGAGACCTTTGTTTCTTTCTCCCCCTCCTCGGATTTTACCAGAAAGAGCTGTGTTTCTGTCATAAGGGAATGGAAGCTGGTTAACCAGTTGAATAATCTCACTTGGAATGCTGAGCTGAGCCACATGTCCATGAAAGCAAAACACAGTAGTCTCTAAATTCAACTTGGGTAGTTACACCTTTAGTTTCATACTTATGGACTACGTGTGCAAACAAGTTTGGTTGAATGCAATGAGAGTGGAGTTTTCCTCTTTCTGTGGCTTAGTTGTGTCTTTATGATTTTACAACTGTGTTAGAAGTGACCAAAATGCAAGTTACATCACCCCAGTATATCTCTTAACACTTTACTTAAATCTAACTTTTTGTATCCTTGATGTCTTTACTAGATTTGTGCTTCTTTCACATCAGCGCTTTTTTCATTCCTGTTTTGTCTCACAAGGTAACCTGCCTGTCAAACTCCACTTACAGCAGAGCAAATAGTTTATATTTGTAACACTCTGCCTTAATTTTATTTTGAATTTCTGTAACTTTTATTTTGACACCCTGCTCTACCCCAATCCTGGTTCTTGCTTTACCTCTCCTTCTGGTTTGGCCGACCCCAGTTAGATTCGCCTGTTTTACCTTTGCCTAAACCATGGCTGTTTAGAGGAAGTTATCTGTTCATTCATACACCGGCTTGTTCCCCTTTGGGGTTTTGTGTGTGCATGTGTGTTATTATCATTATCATCACCATCTTAATTATCATCATTATTATCATTGTTATTATTATTTTACTGAACTCTCATCATTAATCCAAGTTGTTTTAGTGGCATTAAATTCATCTTCATAAGTGGATAGACACTATCTGCCCAATCATGCTTGAAGTTTTTGGCAGAATTGTTACTTTACTGAGTGCACCACTGTAATTTCTTTAATATTTTCCCATTATTTTGAATAAATATGGTACACCCGACTCCTACAAGTCTGCCTTGAACCCCCCATGGGATTATAGCTTTTGGTAAATGTTGTTGCATGCTATTATTTTAGGTAATTTTGTTGAGGTTTATAAAATGGAAAGCACTATTTATCACATGTTTGTGACTTGCCAGAGTGTACTCTGTAGAGCCAATTATAACGGGTACAAAGGTCAGTCAAGTATCAAACATTAGTGTCCTATAAATGTTTATGCTATCATTACATTTTAAATCTGAGATGCTTGTGTACATTTAATTCTTTTGGTTAGATTCCAATTTGGTTAGATCTAAAAGGCTAAACTATATGTGTTGGTATTAATTACAATGTTAGCCTGTTCCTTTGATTGCACCTGTATTATCATGTGTTCACTGGGTGGAGACAGTTGTGACCCATTAGAATTTATTTTGCCCATTATTTAAAGGATTGTGCTGCCAGGCCTGGCACATCACCTCTGCTGACTGCAGTGTGTTGGTACTGCATTTGTCACAGGGTTGGCATGGACAGAGCATGGTAAAAGGTATACTGCAGACATTCCTATTCCTATTGTTTTAACACATGCCATTGTTAGACAGTGATCCTCTTTTTGATTACACAGAAATGAAGGACTTCTCTACCTTTCCTTCACAATGGGAAATGTCTTTTTGGAAGTCTCCACCAGCAGCCAGGAGCTAGAATTCAATTCACAAGGCCAGCTGGCCCATGATCAATCACTCAGCTTGACAGATAAGATCAAGAACATTTCATGCATTAGAAAAAAAGCAGAGCATTTTTTCTTCTTTTCCCTTTCTCTCAATCCTTTCCCATTCTTCTGATTCTTTTCACCCAAGATTAATGTCTTGGTTTATTTTGTTAGTGGTCCAGCTCTCTCAAACCTTTCCGGTATGAGGTTGGAAACCAGTTTTGCTCATTTACATAAAATTGTCTGATAATAGTTATAACTAATATTTAATAATATTTTTAAAAATTAATAATAATATAACTAATATTTTGTGCTTTATTTTTCCATGGGCTCTAAGACCACACACTTATGACAAATGGTAACATCTGCTAGCTCATTCTGAAAAAAATGTATATAATTACCACAGGAAGTTTTTTAATGTGACCATCTAGTCTGTCATTTCTGAATGGGTATGTCTTACATTAACATTTTTGAAGAAAATAAAACACATAATAAAGAGCAGGATGAACATCCTAGGGTTTGACTCTGTGACATGTAGTCGGTAAGACAGAAACACAGATGAACACACTAACCATGCCATATGCCACAGGAAAAGACAAAGGCAGGGCATGACCCAAATAGAAAAATAACAAAGAGAGAGGACCCCCAAGACCAAACAGGCCACTACAATGTTCAGAATTAAAATCCCCTTTTGGGTGAGGCCTTGTTAAGCTACAACAATTGGGACTGCTACATGAACCAGAACTGGCATATAGGGAGCCATGGGAACTTTGTCCAAGTGGGGTCATGATGATGACTAAGCTGATGCCATGTCCTGGGCAGTGAAGTTTTGTCTCTGAGGCCAGGAGTGGGGAAAGCTGGTGATGAGGTCAAGAAGTTAGTGATGAGAGTTCAACAGATGAGCAGGCAGGTGAAAAGGGACCAGAATAAGAGGAGGCCAGCCAGGAGACTGAAACCTGGAGACTGAGAGGATGTGAGCAGTGAACCAGGAGACTGGGAGATCAACTCCAAGGGGATCAGTGGACTGGGACAGTGACAAAGCACTCTCCAAGGCAGCTGAGTCGGTGATAAGGAGCTCTTCAGGGTCATGGTAGGTCCTGGCCACATGCTTCAGGATAATAGACAGCAGTAGTCACTGCCAGCAAGATGTTTCCCTAGACAGCAGGCATCATTGATGAGGTGTTCTCCAGCACAGCCAGAGGTGCAAGCTGTACAGACAACAAGGGCCTTCCAATGTATCAGGGAGTGCCAGTGACAAAGTGTTTAGCAGAGCACCAGAGGGAACTTGAGACACCACCACTTCCATGCACAGTGTGAAACACAAAAAATTGCAGTGACCAGGTGCTTTGTCTGACCATGGCTTCATGAGGAAATTTTTCCTGAATGTCAATGTGTGGAAAGCTGCTGGACCAGACAACATTCCTGGTTGTGTGCTCAGAGGATGTGCAGACCAGCTGGAAGAGGTTATCACAGACATCTTCAACATTTCTCTGAGCACCACTGTCATTCTAACATGCTTCAAAGCCACGAACATCATACCTATGTCACAGAAGTCACCAGTGTCTTGCCTTAATGACTATCATCCCGTAGCATTCACCCATCATCATGAAATGCTTTGAGAGGATTGTCATGAGGCACATCAAGTTACAACTGTTCTACAAATTATGCCATCACCACCCTTCACCTGGCCCTTACATCATTTCTGAGTATCATTTCTCATTTCTCAGTAAGCCCAGGACTTTTAGACTGGGAGACCTCAGTCATCAGGATTGGGTCTGAAACATCTTGGACCACAGGACCCTGCAGAGGATTGTGAGGAAAGCTGAGAAGATCATCAGCGTTTCTCTCCCCTCTGTCATGGACATTTACATTATACGCAGCATCCACAAATCCAGCATTGAGTGGAAGATCCCTCTCACACTCTCCTTTGTCCTCTTGTCTGGCAAATGTTTCCGATGCATACAGACCTCCACTGACATAATGGAGTTCAGTTTCTTCCCTCATCCAGTGATGCCTCATTTTCTGAGGGACACTCAGTCCCTATATCCCAAGACTAGGCAGAAAAGAAGGGGCCCAGGAAACCAAATGCCAGCATGGTGACATCTTCTGCAGACACACACTCCAAGGGTTCATCCTGGTGTGGTATCCAAATTGTGCTCAAACAGATCACAATAACCCACACACCCCACCCACATCTTTATTCCTTCCCTCTGACATAATGTTTCAGTGCATCTGGGCCTTTACTACCAGGATGGGGAAAGGTTTTTTCCTCCAGGCCAACAGACTCATCATTTAACATACAATAGCACAAACACACACACACAATCACTGTACTCCCTGATTGCCACTGTACATACCTTGTATTTAATTATATAATGCAGTTTTATAATCCTGCTGCTGCTCCTTCCTGGGGGGCAGGGAGGTTTGCTTGCTGAAATGGCTGAGGAGACACAGAGACTGCCTTTAGCAACTGGTCATGGCGCAAACGGTAGCGGCCATCCGCTTGTGCCTTTCAGACAGCTGCTGAGGATGTGAGGATGTGCATCCCTCTCCCCAAGCAGAGTGGACAGGATGGTGAATCAGGATTGCCCCATAGTTGGATGTTTGATGGGTTCAGTTAGATATCCTAAATTTCTTGGATGAGGAATTTAATGCACTGGGACTCTGCTCGCTAGATGTCCGTCCATGTGAAACTCCTGTCCATCGCATCTTCCCTACTAATCCAGGCTCCCTGCTGCCTCATGCCTTGTCTTCCTGCACGCTCTTTCCTCATCCACTGCTGCCCTGGATATGACATTGCCTCTCCTTGGCCTTGTCATATTGAGGTGTTGGGAAGCTACTCAGTCTGGCTTCAGCCGTCTTCAGCTGCCTAATGGCTTTCTGCCAGCTAGAATATAAATGTCTGCTTCTGCGACATTGGGGTCTTTGGAATCTTTTGGAATTCTTCCGAAACCCTGTTAAATGGAAGTTGCAGGATGTTGTTCTTCCCATAAAGAGCTCCACTGCTTAGGCTGCATGGTAAGCCCAAACGTCTATGGAGGTCCCCATTGATCTTCCTCTCCATTATTTCCACTGATGTGATGGGAACATCATACACCAACAGTGGCCGAAGGATGCTGTGTTGGTATATCCAGGACTGGACCTCCCAGTTTTGTCCACTCTGCTGAGCCAGAATTCCAAACCCTTCATGGACATTTGGATGGCTGCTACACACATGAACAAAATTGTGGGTACCCCTGAAAAAATTTCAGAAAATCGAATATTTCCCACAGAAAAGTATTGCGTTAACACATGTTTTACTAACCAAATGTTTATTCGCTTTGTATGTATTGGAACAAAACAAAAAAATAAAACTTGACATAATATCACACAAAACTACAAAACTGGGCTGGACATAATTATTGGCACCCCTTCCAAATTGTGGATAAATAAGATTGTTTAAACTCACCTGGGGCAAGTAACAGGTGTGGGCAATATAAATATCACACCTGAAAGCAGATAAAAAGGAACGAAGCT
>JBBMFX010550526.1:0-16343 GCA_037832545.1 Rhabdalestes septentrionalis
GAATAATGGAGTGTGTGTTTGTGTGTGTGTGTGTGTGTGTGTATGTGTGTGTGAGTTCAGATGCTGACGTATTGGTAGAGCAGGTTCACAGCTGCTACGTTACTGTATGCACGTAGCTCTCCCTCTCTCTCCCTTTCTCTTTCTCCCTCTCTTTCTCTCTCCCTCTCTCTTTATCTGTCTCTCTCTCCCTCTCTATCCCTCTCTCTCTCTCCCTCTCTCTCTCTCCCTCTCTCTCTCCGTCTCTCTCCCTCTCTCTTTATCTGTCTCTCTCTCCCTCTCTCTCTCTGTCTCTCTCTCTCCCTCTCTACCTCCCTCTTTCTCCCTCTTTCTCCCTCTCTCTCCCTCTCTCTCTCTCCCTCTCTCTCCCTCTCCCTCTCTCTGTCTCTCTCTCTCTGCCTCTCTCTCTGCCTCTCTCTTTATCTGTCTGTCTTTCCCTCTCTCTCGCTCTCTGTCTCTCTCTCTCCCTCTCTCTTTATCTATCTCACTCTCTGTCTCTGTCTCTCTCTCTCTCTCTCTCTGTCTCTCTCTCTCCCTCTCTCTTTATCTGTCTCCCTCTGTGTCTCTCTCTTTCTCTCCCCCCCCCCCTCTCTCTCTCTCTCCCTGTCCCCTATCTGCGCTTGACTGCTAGCAAGAGTCAGGTAGTCTTTGTGTGTATATGTGTGTGTGTGTGTGTGTGTTTTCTTTGACGTCGGAGTCATTTGAATATATTCTGACCCTTTCAGATTCAACACAAACAGGATCTCGCGGACAGACATTGTTAAGTTCATCAAAGCGCCATCTGGAACTTCAGCTATTTACGAGGGTGTGTGTCTATGACTAACTCAGCTCCATATTCAATATGAGCTACACACTCGCACGCACAACCCAGATTATCCAGACAGACCTTTAAAGTGCATCTTTAGCACCTTTAAGGTGAAATGCAGCACTGACCAACTGAACCAGATCCTCTGGAGCATTACTGAGCTTAAATTTAAGTTTAGCTGTCCTGAAGTGCAAAAATAAATGGAACCACTCTTGGCCACTGAAGCGAAAAGAGCCATAATGCCAGGAATCACATGTGTGGGAACGCTTTAAATTACTGCACAATACGATAACTCTGATATGTTGGACTGGTTAACTGTGTCTGCTTCCATGGTGGCCATTCTCATATTCAAGCAGCCTGTGTATATAAAAACTCCTCGGTCCTCCATTCAGGTTCGTTACACCATTGCCGTCTACACATAAAAACTCAAGAGGAACCAATCGCAGCTTCTACAGCAGCATATTGCGCAGCAGAGCTTCAGCTGATTTTGATTGTTGTTTACAGTCAAAGAGTTTTGGTTTCATTGTCATGCTCTTGTGTCTCTTGCTGTTGAACAAGAAGTTATTTCTTATAGTTCTGTTCAGCAAACTCCTTTGTTTTATCGTGACTGGTTGTTGTTGCTCGGTAAGAGGCGGAGTGATGCTAAGTCTTGGGCGGGGGGGGGGGCACTAAAGGGAGATATCTGCATCCAAAGAATGTCTCTCAGCCAATCGCATCGCGTGGTCACAACTAAACACGGTGCAATTAAAATCATTTGCAGCCATTAGGAGGCCTGCAGATAACAGATTACAACTGAACTTTGCATTTCCAGAGCAGTTGAGATGGATTCATTCGGTTTCTGGTGCAGTAGCAGCCATTTCTGCTGGTTTTGTCCCTCTGAGTGGTTCTGGTTCACTGGTTCTGATTCTGCTGCTGTATTGTGCTTTTATAAGTAAAAACATGTTTAAAGCCCTTTGAGTTGACCCAAGACTGTACACCACCAGTCAAAAGTTTTGGCACCCCACAGGTTTTCACCATAAACTGCAGGTTTTTATACTTGTTATTGGGAATTTTGTCCCATTAACAATGAAAAGGTGTGAAATAAACCCAGTTTCCTTTCTAAGAGGAGAGAATCTGTACCTGTGCAGGTCTGACTCCTATTAACTGCCGTTTGGTGATACAGAGTCAAGTTCTAGACTGTCCTTTAACTTAACATTTTGCTCAAAAAACTCTTACTGCAGAACATGTCGAAATACTGTAGTCATTCATACTGTAGTTATTGTTGGTTGCACTGAATCTTGTCTTGTCTAATTGTATTGTTGTGCTTGTGCTTCTTTCACACTTTGTGTTCTGTTTGCTGTTCGGTTCTGTTGTGTTCTGGTCTGGTGTTGCTCCATGTTCCTGGAGGCACAGGCTCATTTCGTTGTGTACTGTGTGTTTGTGTGTGTGTGTGTGTGTGTGTATGGTCAAAATGACAGTAAAATCTAATTGACTTAAATGCACTCGTGCACTGTTTCAGCGCCTTAAATATCCAACACTCACCTGGAGACCCACATTATCATTATCATTGTATTAGGAGGATTTGTTGTAGGTCAGTACTGATGAATAAATGTGAAATGACATTTTTTCGGATACTGTATAGGTGAAAATACTGTAAGTGCATATGTTAGTTAAAGAGTCCTGAGTTTATTTTTAGTCCATGTGAATGGAGAAAAGCTTTTGACTGGCAGTGTTTGTGTGTTTACGGCGTTTCCACTGACCATTTACTAGGAATGGTACATTTTTAACTGGGAGTCTTTGTCCGTGAGTTAGAGGGTTTGCACCGTTCGGAGTGTCTTCTGGGGACTGGACATTGTATAAATCTGTGTGTGTGTGTGTGTGTGTGTGTGTGTGCACGATTTACAGTGTCTCTTGGGAATTGAGATGTCTCTGCTTTCCTGCCCTGCCTTTTCCTCACACAACACAGACAATGCAGTCGGACACTCGTATTCCCTGAAGAAAACACACACACACACACAAGACAAGACACGGATGCTCTCTACTGCGCGCGCACACACACGTACACACACACATTCATGTCTCCTGAGCAATGGACAAAAAACTTCAAACCCGTTTATCTCATACACACACGCACACACACTCATGCACACACACTCTCACTATTTCCCTAAAGATCACACGCACTCGGGACACACTAGACGTCCTGGAATCCTCAGTAACCAGATGCTCCTTGTTCGGGGAGGACAAAGAGCCCACTGAGGGGCGCAGGAGCCACTGAGAACCGGCTCTATTGAGGCTCCGCATTTTACCGGATAAAGCCCAGCCTGCGACTCAGTTACACCACAACGGGAGATCCTGCACTGAAACCTCTTTATTTGGTCCGGGACTCGCCACAGTCCCCCGCTTAGCCGAACCCCTGCTAATGATAGTCTTAAACACATTACACCTGGAGAGTTTTGGTGATCTCATACGATCATCGTAAATCAAACATGGATCTAATAAACTTGAGTACGATGTGTGTGTATGATGGTGTGTGTGAAAGTGTGTGTGATGGTGTGTGTGATGGTGTGTGTGAAGGTGTGTATGATGGTGTGTGTGAAAGTGTGTGTGATGGTGTGTGTGAAGGTGTGTAGGTGTGTGAAGGTGATTGACATGCAGAGGCCAGTTTATCAGAAACGCTGATTGTATAAGGATCTATTCGGTCGCAGTAGACTGGACTGAGTTTCCCTGATGGAAACACACCAGCACTGCCCCCTCAGAGGCCAAGATGTTGGCTAAGTGGGCGCTAGACACGTTTTTTTTTAAGTCCAGGCATGTTTTATTAATGCTCCTAAAGAGAGAGACGTGTCGTTCTCGCACTAGTCTTTTGGGCTTAAGTGCTTTGAGCACTGAGAACTGAAAAAGAAAAAGAAAAATCTAGCAGAAGAGGCAAGCCGCCCCGTCATTTGTGTGTTTGTTCGCTGACCAATCAGATCCAAAGGAAGGTAGACTTTCAGGGATGGCTTCATTGAGCACTCTCCAGTGTGTGACCTCAAATCACATTACATTCATTCAGCAGAGGCTTTTATCCAACGGCATTAACAGTACGAGGAAACACTCGAGTTTCAGGTGAGTGTGGGAACCAGAGGAGGGTTCTAAGCGCTAAAATATTGTGCTAGAAAGATCATCAGGAACGGAGATGCTCTCTGAGTAGAATCGTGTTCAGGAGGGTCTTGAAGATGGAGAGAGATTTCACTGCACTGGTCATATTTGGCAGTTCATTCCACCAGCAGGGAGACAAGAATCAGTAGATGTATGATGGTGTGTGTGAAGGTGTGTAGATGTATGATGGTGTGTGTGAAGGTGTGTAGATGTATGATGGTGTGTGTGAAGGTGTGTAGATAGAGGATGTGCTGGCGCTGCTTTCACAGAACAGGAGGATTTGTACTCTGGCCATCATGTTTTTAATGTGTACAGAGAAAAATCCAGAGAAGAGCCAGTGTACAGTGTACCATCGTATCTGCACTGTTTGGACAATATTTTGCTTTGATAAATATGTCATTTCATGTTGCATGTTTACTGGCTATTCAGTGGACATAGTTTATAGCAGCACACTGTGAAATAGTCATACTCAATTTCAGACAATTGTCAGAATATGATCGCAGGCTGTCGTGATGTCCATCTTTGACACAGGACCACCCTTTAGGAGCCATATATAAATAAACTGTCTTGATTATTTCATGATTTTCATCTGGTACAGCACAAAATCACATAACATATACCTGGTATCAAATGTAAAGTACCTGTGGTTGAACTTGCAGAAAAGTAATCTAGTTGTTTTAACATATTTACAGCCTGTTATTTGACATGGGGTGCCTGAATCGTTATATACAATTCCATGCACAAGCTGCAGGGAGGTGGTCAAGGGTACATGTAAGTAGCAGTACAGAGTGTGTACGGTTGTGAATGTGTGTTTATGTCTGGTTTTGGATGAGTGTATGAATATGTGTGGCTGTGGATAAGATATTGAATGTGTGCGTGGTTGTTGATAAGTGTTTGAGTGTGCACATGGCTGTGAGGGTGTGTTTGAGGATGTGCATGTGAGTGTGTGGATGTGGATGTAGATGTGTGTTTGAGTGTGTATGTGTGAGTAAATGTGCGCTTGCTAATGTGTGCAGTCCTGTGTGTGCGTGAGCGTGTGTAGTGCCTTATTAAATTAAAGGTTGTGTTGTTGTGGCCAATGGCGCAAAACACATTGGTCAAACTTGCTTACGCGCTCTAAACTCGGTTATCTTGCTCTGAGTCTGTATATGCATCTGGATGTGTGTGTGTGTGTGTGTGTGTGTTTGTGCAACTTGTTTTCAGAGAAAAGGTGAAAAATGCATGAGTCACCAAAGGCCAGCCTAATGGGGAAATTTTCCACGCGCCATGCCGTGCGAGAGCGCTCCCTGAGATGGACTGAGCAGTGGGCAGCTTACGGCCGGGAACGGAGGAGGATGGAGGAGGAGAACCGAGCCCGGCGCTGAACCTCTGTTGAATAGGTAGTGCACGTCACAGACCGCCGTAGAGGAAAATTCCCGTCCCTCCCATCGCCTCGGTGCACATGTACATATGCAGCAAAGGCACACACACACGCACACTCCATATTCAAGCACACCCTGTTTGCGTCCCCAAGTCTGCCTGGTACTGAGGGGCTATTTCAGCCACTCCTCTCAGCCAATGGTGGCATGGAGTACACTGTAAATTCCTGATTAGCGTGTTCCAAACATGATTGCTTTTATCCCAGCCTGCATCTGCTCAGCTCATTGGCCCTGCGGCCGCTGCGCTCGGGCTCAGTTGAAGCTGCTCTGAAATTCATTAGACTCAGCCAAAGCTGTGGCCTTGTTTGTCCACGACCCGCATCAAAGCACCGACTGAAAACATTGTCTCGAGCATCTGGCACACAACAAGTTCTATGCTGGGACATCCAGCTGTGGCTCCTCTCAATCCTTCCAGCACTTCATTCCGTATACTCAGCCTTTATTTCATCTGTGGTTCAAGAGCATGTATTATTAAAGAGCCCATATCTCACCTGTTCCTATTTGATTTGATTTAGCTCCACTTTGTGATGTGTGTGTATATGTGTGCCTAAATGATTTATACACCTATTACAATTAGAGTTGTTTCTGCTACTGTGCCTTTAAGACTGATTTTTGCAAACGAGCCTTACTCTGATTGGCTGGGCTTCATTCAAAAAGCAGCCTGGGCTGAAATACTCCTCATAGCTACAGTGTGAGCTGGCAGGGCTCAGCTATTATACATGAGACTTATTCATATGTGAATACATCATCATTTTTTAAAAGCAATCTATTTTTATTTGGCTTACCTGGATGAGACAGCCTAGAGAGAATTTGTTTCTCTACAGTATGAATGTGTTTTTCTACTGTTCACTCAAAGGGTTCATCTCATGGTATGGGGAATTTTTGATGTCCTTTAAAAGAGCCATATAAAAAAACAGGACTGCTGGGCTGCAAATATAGCCTGCTGAAAATGTTGTATTTATGATGTAATTAAAACCAACATATTTGCATAGATAGATGCCCAATTAGCCTACAGTAGTTTAGTGCTGTACACGTAACTATAGTAGTTTAGTTAGTACCTTCCAAGTTATAGCCTGACCAATCAGAAAAGAGCTCATTTACATGTCTTAAAGGCACATTAACACATATAGTCTGTTTAATTCTAAGGGATGAAGAGAGAAGATGGTGTAGGATTTGTTTAGAATAATTGGTGAATAAAACCACCAACACATTATAAGTGGATATTATCATCATGTCTTGCCAGCGGCTGGTAGAGGCCGCTATTGTGGCCACTTTTTGTCTCACTATTTTGTATAGATGTATGTTCAGTGGGTTCCCCAATGACTGGTACCAGCTCAGTTCAGTTCAGTTGGATTTTACTCTGTTCAGTTTGGTTTCAGACCTACAGTTTTTCACTACAATTAAAGTATTGCCTTCAGGTAAATGGTTGCTATATGTAACTGCTTGCTGAAACAACCTGCCATTATTACAATAGTCAGCATGGATGTAATCAGAGGGATTTTATTTCTTATCATTACTTTGTGGCTGCTCACTGTTAAAAAGCTAAGAATGTAGTATCCTTAAGTTACTTAAAAAATGTAAGGCGGCTCGTCTGGTTCAGTCAAAAACACGGACGTAACAATCAATAGCAACCACCAATCGGTAACCTCCAATTTGTACGTCTTCATTTTGTGTCGGTTCAGCACCCTTGGAACCTCGGCCAAGGTGGTACCAAGAATGGTACTGGGCACCAGGTTCCAGATTTTAGTTATGGGAAAGCAAAAAAAGTTGAACTGAACGAAGCTGGTACTAGTGAGTGGAGAATCCCCATTAGTCTCTTTAGTCATACCTTTTCAGCTGTCTTGTGTTTAGTTAAAGTGATTAAGTGTAATTATTTGTTTGTGTCCGAGTCTGTATTTTAGTTCTTTGAGTTCTTGTCTTGTCTGGTCAAACCTCACATTATCCCTCACGCTACCCAATCCTCGTGTGTTTCTGTGTAGAGTATGTTTTCATTAGGCCCTTGTGCCTTTGTGCATTTATTATGTGTATAGTCTGTTAGTTTTTATAAGTAAAAATCCTTCAATGGAACTTGCTTCTGGTTCTCGCTTCACTCCCCAGAGATGCCACGACATGACAATATTAAGTGTGTGTGTGTGTTTGGTGGAGTTATTTATTGTATGAGATGTAGGGAATGAGGCTTTAAGACCTGCCTGGGCTTTTGATCTGTACTGAGGTTTCTATAAGGCTTTAGTAGTTTTGGTTCATTGTTAATCACTCCATTTTACTTGTTACTGGTAACCTTGAACCTAGACAGTTGTAGTGTTTTGGACATGGATACGCTCTATTGTGATGCATTTGGTTAGGAATTTGCTGAAAAGAAAATTGTTAAATGGTGAAATTTCGAAGTCTGGAGAGCTCTGAGCACAGGAGAAATAATATTAAACACCAGCTTGTGTTGTAGTGTCAGATTAACAGATTGGCACACAAGCACACATACGCATACACACACTCACAAACTCCTCCACCTGCTGTGTCTCTCTCTGTGTAAATTCCCATTCTGTTTTTCCAGGATGAGAACTCTTTAGACACAACCTTAACACAAGCGTCACCCATATTCTGCACCTGCAGCTTAAATAATTGAATCTCCACACAGTAAGGTATCTTATAGACATTGTCTGTATTAAAAAATGTATAGGGACACATGACCATTTCACCAATAAGGACCTCCAGTGTTATAGACTTTAATATGGAGTTGGTTCCCCCTTTGCTGTTATAACTGCTTTCACTCTTCTCTGAAGGTTTTCAACAAGATTTTGGCATTTCTGTGGGAATTCATGACCATTTATTTTGTAAAGCATTTATGAAGTTAGACATTCACCTAAAGGTGCAGGATGGGGTTGAGGTCAGGGCTCTGTGTGGGCCAGTGAAGTACTTCCACAATGTTTTTATGGAGCTTGCTTTGTGCACTGGGACACAGTCATGCTGGATTAAAAAAGAGTTCTTCCACAAACTCTGTCCACAAAGTCGGAAACATGGGGTTGTCCAAAATGTCTTGGTCTGCTGAAGCATTAAGACTGAACTTCACAGGAAGTAAAGGGCCACCTGAATTCTGTAATGCGTCCCAATACCTTTGTCCATATAGCCTATAGAAAATCAGACCAGACACATTTGATGTCTTAATGTTTGAATATTTACTTTTAGTAATACAGCTATGAGGCTGAGGTGGCTAACAAATGATGGAAATTTATACTCTTCAAATTAGCATGATGCTAACTGCATGTCGTAAATCATCACATTCTCGCCTCAAATCCTGTTATTGTGGATTGTGTAAATAAGTACACACCCTCTCATGCACATGTAGGGAACAGGGCTTTAAGTACTTAGGCACTGCCCTCTGGCAAGGCCAGTCTCCCATTCTACAAAAATAAGTTTTATTCCCTACCCCCAATCAAAATAATTTTTCAGTACTGGATCCCCCTCTGCACTACAACCCAGATGACAACATTTTTCAATAGTCCCCTTTTTCAACTTGCTCAACTTTACAGCTTTCCAACATTGTAATTTACACATACTTATGATTTTTTTTATGATGCTGTTGTGGCTGAGGTTCATTCATAGGACTTTGATTTTGATATTGTGTCTCTGTGTCTGTAGTCACTGTGTTCAGCTGTCTTGTGTTTAGTTTAAGAGATTAGGGAGTTTGATTGGTTATTGTTAGTGTGTGTCTTAGTATTTAAGCTCTTTATATTTCTTGGTTTTGGGTGGAGCAACCCTCACTCATAAATGATGTATGCTGCACCTTATCCTACCCTTATGTTTCTTTCATGTTTTGTATTCTTTAGTTTTGTATCGTGTAGAGTCTGTGTCCTCATTAAATTCCATCTAAGAACCTGCCCTCTGTGCCTCACCTCACTCCCCGTGCAGTGCACCACCCAATGTGACAGATGCAGCTATATGCACAATGCTACAGTGCTTTTGTTGCCTCACAACCTGGAATTAAAATGGATTGTTTGAGAGTTTTTTACCAAATAGGACAAAATAAAAGTAAACTTCAGTGTGCATAACTGTTCACCCCCCTAAAGCCAATACTTTGTAGAGCCAATTTTTGTGGCAATTACAGCTCCAAGTCGCTTTGAATACGTCTCTGTGAGCTTACTACTGTGACGTCGGATGACCACTAGGGATCACCCTTAGTTTAATTTTGAGTTTGTTTGGCCTCCGGATCACACCAGCTTCTAATTAGATAATTAGAAGAAGCAGCTGCTGGTGTGATCAGCGGCAAGTGTGTCTTTGTTGGGAATGGTTATTTCTTTGTGGGTTTTTATATTTAAGGGGTTTTTAGTTCTGAATTTGTTGTGGGTTACTTATGCAGTCCTTTTGTTTGTCTGTTTGGGCTTATGTGCCTTTTGTTTTGAGTAATAAAGAAAAGAAAACATGGAATGTTCCAGCCTAGAGGCCGGTAGTATTAGATGTCGCGGCTAACTATAGGGCTAGAGGGGTTAGCAAATGACCGGGAGTGGCTAACCAGGCTAGGTTAAAGGCCCAGATACAGCAAAAAACTAACTTGGAGGCTAGCAAAGCTAGAGGAGGTCCCAGGGGCAGCTATCGAGTCCAGGGAAAGACCCAGGGAGAATAGCATGAGACCCAGGGAAACTAGCTTAAAGGCCCGGGGAAGGCTAAAAGCTAGCTTGGAGGCTAGGCAGGCCAATGGAGGCTCGAAGAGGCTAACTACGGGCTCAGAGAGGCTAGCATAGGGCCTAGAGGGGCCGATTTAAGGCCAGTGGAGCCAAAAAGGGGGGGCCCTCCATTGCATTTTTTGGGGGGAGTACTAGACTCACCGAGGTCTCCAGCCCTGAGGACATGGAAGGGCCTCCAGGAGGATCCAGAGGGGCCATACCCAAGGACTTGGCTGCTCCACGGCCTGCGGCCTCCACCTCCCCACCCTCCCCCTTTTCATGGGTTTTGTTTCTGTGTTTTGTTTTTGTGTTGGTAGTAGGTAATTTTGCGATGTTAGTTCAGTTTTGAGTTTGTTTGGTCACATTAGCTTCTACTTAGAGAAAAAATTAATATAAGCAGCTGCTGGTGTGATAGGAAGCAAGTGGGTCTTTGTTGGGATTGATTATTCTTTGTGGGTTTTTATATTTATTTAAGCGGTTTTCAGTTCTTTATTAGTTGTGGGTTATTCGTTTATCTTGAGCAGTCCTCAGGACATGGGGGGAGGCATGACAACTACATTCCTCAAGGCAAAATGTCTCAGTCACCTTCATGTTGGGTGGTTGTTGCTTGTGTACATAAATCTTCAAAGTCTGACCACAGATTCTCAATTGGATTAAGTCTGGACTTTGACTAGGTCATTCCAACACATTTAAAACTTTCTCCTTAAACCACGTGAATGTTGTTTGGCACCATCCATCTTTCCCTCAACACTGACCAGTTTCCCAGTCCCTGCAGCTAAGAAAAAACATCACCACAGGTGATGCTGCCACCACCACATTTCTCTGTGGAGATGGTGTTCTTGCCTAATGGGATGTGTTGGTTTTGTACCAGACATAGCATATTCCTTTGTGGCCAAATAGTTACATTTTAGTCTCATCTGAACAGAGCACCTTACACTGTATACATGTCTTTTGGCAAACTCAAAACCTGCCTTCTTTTATTAACACCATGTAATAGAACTGTAACGGTACATGTATTCATTTCGAACCATTCAATCACAGAAGATGTGATTAAAAGTAATGTGGATCATACGGAAACATTAAAGAGCGACTTTAAAAAAGTTTAGCTTCAAGCTGATATGCAGCTCATGAAAGCCTCATAACATGGCTACTGAAAATAGCAGATGAGCTGAACTGAACTGTGACCTTTCTGTACCATTACACCCCTATTAAATAATGGCTTTTTTCTGGCCACTCTTGCATAAAGCCCAGCTCTATGGAGTGTATGGCTTATTGTGGTCCTATGGACAGGTATTCCAATCCAATGCCTTCGGTGTTATCTTTGGTCTCTGTGCTGCCTCTCTGATTCATGCCCTCCTTGCCCGGTCTGAGTTTTGGTGGGCAGCCCTCTTTTGTCAGGTTTGTTGTGGTACCATGTTCTTTCCATTTGAAGATGATGGAATTGATGGTGTTCTGGGGGAGCCTCGAAGCACAGTATACACTCCCCACCCTATCACATCCCCCAAACACACACACACACACCCTCCAAGAGATTTTGGTAGATTTAGGTCTCTTAAAGGGGCATTCTGGTTAAAATGAGGAACATAAACATCACCATTGCTGTAACCAAAAACATCTGTGAAAAATCATGCATGCTTTCCTTTAACAGGCCTTCTGCAGTGTCTCTACAGAAATATTTTCAGGTTTAAAGACCAGAAAACACCCATCTGGTATCTTAAAGACAGGTGGAACTAAAACAGTTTCATGGTAAACACTGACTACAGCAGAAATCGAAAGGCAGATAATGTTTTTTTTCTGTTATCACACCAGTGATATCAACCTAACCGTATTGTGTGGGATCGGTTACTGCCAGAGTTTTGTTTTAGCCCTAGTGAGCAGTAAGGGAGCGGGTTGTGGAGGCGGAACGGACACCTGAGAAATAGACGAGGAGTTTGGCTAACCACAAGTCGTCGAGTGCCGTGCGCGTCGCAGGCTGAGGGGAAGCATGCATGTGAATCTCCAGTTCCAGCCAGCATTTCTGGGTTTTTTTATATTTTATCTCATGAGACTCTTAACTAGTTTTATGCAATTTGGGGGCATTATTGGGTTTTTAGTTTTTGTGTTTTTTTCTATTTTGTCTAATTTGCATTAATAAAGTTTCCTTAAAAGGATATATTTTTGTCTTGCTGCTCCTATATGTCCCAGTGCCCTTTTCCACTGGGTGGTGTAGTTGGGTCTACATTTGGCTTATGCCTTTAACGTGGATGTGGTTGGCCTTTACCCCCGTCACATGAGCCAAATTTTTTATTATTCATGGTAATACCGCATACAGAGGTATGACAGAGGAATGACGGTATAAAAATTTGGATACCGCCCAAGCCTAGAGCCCACTGCACTTATCTAGAACATAAGCATTTCACCTGCAAGATATATTCTAAGTTTCGGTGGTCTGTGAATACTGTGAACCAGTGACAAGCTCCCTCCACTCAATGGCGCCACTCCTCTAATGCGCCTTGACCATCAGCAGTTTTTTTCCCTGGGACGGTCAGCTTCCGCAAAATACAGCACAGGGGTGTAGTTTCTTGGGCATCTTGTAGTATTGAGACAGCACCACACCCAACCCGACTTCATAAGCATCCACCTCGACTACAAAGTTTGTGTGGGATCTGGGAGCTTTAACGCTGGGGCTGTGGTAAAAATGTCTGTAGTCGAACAAAAGCCCATTTGGGTGCTGGTGTCAGGTGGATAACCTTTGGTTTTCCTTTTAATATGTTGGTGAGTGGTGCTGCCTCCATACTGAATGTTTTAATTAACCTACGGTAAAATTTTGGGAACCCCAAAAACTCTCATCAGCCCTATCTATTAACCAAGAAAAGAAACTTCAATTACATGAAATTGGCATTGTTCAGGCTTTACGTACAGTTCATGTTTCAGGAGATGACAGAGGACCACCCTAACCTGCCCTACATGCTCTCTGGCATTCCTTGAGTAGATGAATATGTTATCTAGGTACACTATTACAAGTCTTTGCAATAGGTCCCTGAAGATGTCATTTATGAATGCCTGGAAGCAGGAGGGTGCATTTGTCAATCCGTACGGTATAACTTGATAATGGCAATGGCCGGAAGTGGTCTTCCAGAAAGACTGTCTTGACCGGTTGGGCTTAATACACACACACTCACCCCACACAGCCAAACACATGATACAGACACAAACCTACTTGTTCCAGAGCTGCTCGCACCTAGTATTCAGGGGAGGAGCTGCACAATCGAGGTGGCACAGGCATAACATGATCTACTGCGGAAACTACGTTTTTGGACCAAACCATTCTTTCAAAGAACTAATTAAAATACTAATATAAAGTGAAGAGTACACATTTACACATAATACTATAATGTTTAGATGTGATAAAGCCAGGGAAAGATAAAGCCAGGGAAAGTTGAAAGTAGGTTTGAATCCCAGCAGTGCCACATCCCAAACATGCTAGGATTTTACTGGCAACAGTTGGTTAATTCAGGCCATTGTCCTTTTGATTTCTGAAAAAGCAGTTAAGTTATAACATTGTTGTATGTTATATCATCTGTTTTGTTTTTCCCTACAGGGTCAGGCAATAAGAAACAGAGACACAAACCGATGTCTTGAGATTGCTCAAGGAGCGGATTCATATTACCAACTTGTCATTCAGACATGCAGCGGGCAGCACTGGAAGATCCAGCACATTATCAAAGATTTTTAACTGCCTTATTACAGCTGTATCTTGTCCAAACATTAAAGACAGAATGGCTGACCCAGTTTTGACCAAGGACCTCAAAGTGAAGGAGCAGGACTGGTTTACTGCCAAATCATTGCCATTCATGTTTCTTCTGCACAAAATGACCAGTTAATTATTATTTTTTAAATCTCTGTTGTTATATTACAGGCCTGTTCCTGTAGTATGATGGAATTACAAATGTTCCATTCACTGTTAAACATGCTGTTCTGGCTATGCCAGTAGTTTATGTGTACTGTCACTTTAAGAAAGTAAAGAAGTGCAGGGTCCATGCGGTAGATGCGGAGTGAACGTGAAGCAGAGAGTAGACAGACAGCAGAGATGGAAAGACGGTGCTTTGGTGTCATTAAACTTGTGTTTTTGGTTCAAAAGGCATTCCCTTTAAGTTTACTTCTAAAAATGTTTTCTGATAACAAAAGGCCATTACAGTGAAAAGGGAGACCTCTCATCGAACAAGTGCAAGCCAAGTCAGAATAGACACAGTTAATTGGCACAATGGAGAGAGACATGTTTGATGTTAGATCTACTGCCTCGCGGTCAAGCAGATCCTCAGCCGCGAGTGTAGCCCTAGCAGCCGCCACAGCACGTGTTAAAGCAGAGGCCGCCCAGGCCTGAGGAGCATTTGCAAAGAAAGAAATCGAGATAAAACTGGAGAAAGCCAGGTTGGAAGCGACACACCATGCCATGGAGAAAGAGAGTGAGGCACAGACCACAGCAGCAGAGGCAGCTGCCATGGAGGCTGCTGTTGCCAGTTTGGACACATTAGGAGAGTGACCAATTCATCTAGTCCCTGCAGAAAGCAGACATGACCGGAAAGCGGACTATGTGAGGAAACACAGTGAGCATAGTGATGGAGACCCAGTTAAAATACGCACATTGGACATTAATGAAAGTCTCAAAATACAAGATGATAATGTGACCAGAGACACAAAGGACTATCACAATCAAAGACCCACAGACTCAATACCCCACAAAGCAGAGCTCACAATATTCCTTGGTATGCAGTACCATCTAGTGGCCACAGCCAGTATTAAAGGCCTAATCGAAACAGTGACACAAGTGACCTGGCTAAACATCTTGTGAGGAGTCACTTATTAGTGTCCGAACTTACCAAATACGATGATAAACCAGAAAATGACTTGTCCTGGAAAACTTCATTCATTAATGCCACTGAAGGTCTTGACCTTAAACCTGGAGAAGAAATCAACCTTTTAATAAAATCACTAGGCCCAGAGTCATCAAAACATGCACGGTGCATTAAATATAAGCAAATTATCAGTTGCACTAGATCTCATCTGGGAAAGGCTAGAAGAGACCTATGGTTCTCCAGAGGCCATAGAGGGTGGTCTGTTCGCAAAACTAGACCATTATCCCAGAATAGGACCTAAGGACAACCAAAAGCTGCAGGGACTGAGTGATTTATTGTTGGAAATAAATTCAGCCAAAGAGGAGGGGTACTTACATGGGCTCTCCTATCTGGACACAGTGCAGGGCATGGGACCAATAGTGGAAAAGCTGCCCTATGGATTACAGGACAGGTGGATGATGGAAGGCTCACTCTACAAATGAGAATATAAGTTAACCTTCCCTCCATTCACTGTCTTTCTACAGTTCATCCAAACACAAGCAAAGGCACATAATGACCATCAGTCCTTATCCATCAGTGGAGTAAAGAAAGAAAGATTTGGAGATAACCACAGTAATACCCGCAAAACGGTGTCAGTGCAAAAGACAGATATAACTACCACGACCACAGGCAGAGCGGAGGATGCGTAATAAACCACATGCAATACAGCAGTGCAGAGGCTTTAAAGAGAAGCCCCTTCAAGAAAGGAAAAAACTGTTAAAACAATACAACATATGCTACAAGTGCTGTGCGTCTAATAAACATGTGGCTCGTGACTGTGAAGCAGCGGTTAAATGTTCAGTGTGTGGATCTGAGAAGCACCCCGACGCCCTGCATTCAGATGCACCCTATACTCATCCCAAGTCCACCTCACCTCCAGCAGAGCATGGCGGGTAGAGAGAAGGTGGAAGAGAGGACACAGTTGTCACAAGCTGTACTGAGGTTTGTGGACAGGGGTTTACCGGGAAGTCATGCTCAATATATGCCTGGTCAATGTCTATCCAGCTAATGACTGCAGTAAGGGCAAAAGGACGTACTCCATGCTGGACAACCAGAGCTTTTTGATATGTTTAAAGTAAACAGTCCTGCCACACCATAAACTCTGCAGACCTGTTCAGGTGTAGTTCTACAGCTGGTCGCAGAGCCTGCAATTACACTGTAGAGCCTATAGATGGCGCCCTCGCTATACCACTACCCACATTGATTGAGTGCAATATGATCCCAAACAAAAGGGAGGAAATTCCCACGCCGGAAGTTGCAAAAGAGCATCCACACTTGAAAGGCATTGCTCATAGGATCCCACCACTAGATAACAAAGCATAGATTATGTTGTTACTGGGAAGGGACATTCTTCTTCCTCTTTTGGCTTTTCCCTTCAGGGGTCGCCACAGCGAATCATCTGTCTCCATCTAGTCCTATCTTCTGCATCCTCTACCCTTACACCAACTAACTTCATGTCCTCTTTCAGCACATC
>JBBMFX010550957.1:0-16341 GCA_037832545.1 Rhabdalestes septentrionalis
AGCTATATTGGACTAGTATATAAAGACAATTCATTATGATGCAAATGACTAACCTGTGAAATGGGTTGCATGATGGACTGAATGGTTTAGCCAGGGACCCCACCTATGCTGCGGAATACCTTCATTAAGCCGTCTGAGCATTTGTCTAGCATGTTGAGAAATCAGAATTCCAGTGGGACTGTTGTAATTCGTGTAAACTCATTACCGATCTGTAACAGAGAAAAAGGAAACAAAAAGACCCAAACTCCATATTCAAAGAATTTCATGTAAACCATTAAATAAAAATAAAAAAATCTATTTTAAGGTTCCATTTTTAATGTGCATCTACATGTACCTACACTGTACATACCAAACACTAACCTAACCCAAGGTATAGTGTAAGTACATAATGTTATACACTGTACCTAACTGATCTAACAGGGACAGTAAAATAAAATGTGCCTCGACTTACTTCTCTGACACTGAAGAGAGCTGGCCATCTTGTTTTAAATTCTGCCATCATCGGTCTCTCCTGGACCACTTCCTGTCTTCTGAATGAAAATGTTCTCTCCATCTTCTCTTTGATTAATTTGTCATTGTTTCGTTTTTTGATTTCTTTCAAAAGCTCAACTCTTTCCTTCTCCAAACTGTCAGATGTTTCTCCTTTTGGATGTTGAGGACAGTAGTTAACTTCAGCTCTTCTGGGTTTTTAATGTTTGAGGGAGCATGATGCTTGGCATTTGTTCTTCAAAGAATTTATGCTTACTTCCGAACATCCAACACGTTTTGTGCGCAAGTTTGCCATTTTGTACTTAAGGCTTATTTTCCAGCCATAGCAGCCATTAAAAGAGCCTTGCTCTCTTAAGCAAGGGTGTTTAGCAATGAGTGCTTCTGCCACTGAATTAAGCTTTACATCCGTAGGATAAGCCTTGAATTTTATGATCTCATCAGCCTAGACTTTCAAGAATGTGAGATTTCAGCTTGTGAGAAGGACTAAGACGAGATCCATCAGCATTGTACTCAGCATTGGCTCGTCGCAGCATTAATTCAGAATCAAAGGAGAAGAGTGAAATAGGGAACTGAAATGGCCATGGGGCCGATCTTGGTCCATCAGGAGAAGATAAGATGACAGTCTCATCTGTTTCACATGAAGATACAGAAGCAGAATCTTCTGACCTGCGTTGTGTGGAACAGGGAACTAACCCAGAGTTCTGGGAAAAGTCCAAGCTTTCCTGATCTTTTTCCTGGTTCTGTCCTATGGTCTTAAAAATGACTTTTAAAGTCCCCTTGTCTTGTACATCAGTTACTGATGTCAAATGAATAAACTCAGCACCAAAATCATTGTCTTGATACTGCAATCGAAAATTTCTATCAAGCTTGAAGGTTTCTGCAATGGTTCTTGTAAGGTCTTCTGTGGAATCTGGTAACCCTTCTGACAGGATCAACTTCCTTGCATCATCCTCAGTTATAATTATCCTCAGTTTCAGTGGCCCAGCCATTTCCCTAAGATAAATGCAATCACAGATTAAGGAATAACGAGGTCAATCAATCCTTTTCAGTTTATATTAAATAAGGCATTTTCAGAGAACTTACTCAGTTATCAAGCACACAGGTTTGGGTGGTCACATCCTTCTCAAGTTTTTTACACCCTAGGCCACCACAGATACACTACAAGAGTAGAAGATTACATTTTTATCACAATGCTTAAGTCTTTTAAGAAAATCAGTACATTGGCACTGGCCAGTGTACTTGTTTATGCAATTTTGTAGAACGAAAACAAAACAAAAGTAGGGATTTAGACAGATTTTTGACACTCTGTTGTTTTACACTCCACAGGTATGATAGTCAGATGTCCATAAAGTGACCTCTGGCAGACTCTCTTATCTAGAGCGACTTACAATAATTAGTTCAGGAATCCAGACAAAATAAAGACTCTGGGAGCCACTGGCTCCTAAACATAAAATATTTGGGAGCCAAAATATTTTTTTTTGCAGCCATAAGTTCTGTCAAATGTGATATAAATAAAAAATATTGTCATGCCACATTTTGTCGCCAGTCTTACCCCATGTAATCAGCGTTAAAGTGAAATGAGAAATCATGATATGGACTAAATTTTGGCCAGAGTAAAACATGTTGAAACTGTAGTTAATGTTTATTTTACTTACATTTTAAAATGCACTCTGCAACAGGTTCCTAGGTCATGCAAGTTATGTGTTGGTTGCGAATGAGTCAGTAAATTTGGGAAAACTTAGAGTCGTTTGTGCATAGACATCGAATATTACTATATTAAACAAAGACATAAAATATTACTAGACTAGATCCTTAACATAAAACATTACTAGGCTGACCATGACACAAAATATTACTAGATTGACCACAGACATAAAATATTACTAGAATGTTAATGGACATAGAATATTACTAGGCTAGATCATAGACACAGAATATTACTAGATTGACCATAGACACAGAATATTACTAGACTTACCACAGTCATAGAATATTACTAGACTAGATCATGGAAATAGAATATTACTAGATTGGCCATAAACACAGAATATTACTAGGCTAGATCATAGACATACATTAATATGTGTCACGATTCCGCTGCGGCCGCGAGGGGGTCACTGTGGTACCGTGAACCTCCTGCAGCTGGAGACCATCATCCGAAGACTGATTAGTCCAGGGACTGTGTATATTAAGGGGCTCTTATCATCGGGTTGTCAGTGCAATATGCTCTTTATGGATTATGGTTGTTCCCTCACCTGTCCTTTCCGGTCTATGTTCTCCTTCTCTCCTCTACTCTACTCCTCTTCTCATTCTTTCGTCTGGCCCCTGAGCCTAGTTTTCATTTTTTGTGTGCTGTATTGTTCTGTATGTCAAATATAAACCCCCTCATCCTGAAAATCTTCGACTATTCCTCCTTCTCACCTCTTCGGTCCTTGACTGAAGACTGAAGCCTGCCTCTCCTATGGGTCTGTGGCTGTCTGAGGTCCTGCAAAGGGAATTGAGAGTATGCTAAACTGGTGGAGAATGCTTAAAAACTAATTTTGCCAATGCTCAGTCCTCCTTCTTCAGATCCAAATTTGAAGAATCAGTATCTAACACTTGTAAGCTCTTTGCAACTTTTTCATGCCTACTCAAATCTCCTTCTCTGCCTGTATCTAGTGTTGTTTTTTAATTTTAGTTTTAGTCTAATCTTTGCCTCAAACTGTCATTTTAGTTTTTATTTGTCGTAGTCATGTCCATACTCTTTTTAGTCTAGTCAAGTTTTAGTCGACTAAAAGTCTAAGCGTCTTATTTTAAGTCAGCATGATCCACGACTATTTTCATCTAGTTTTAATCAATGAAAGCTGTATTTTTAATGCAATTCCATTTAACACAGTCAAAATAGTATAAGAACTTACACAAAATCTAAAATTTCAGTCAAGCCTATTTCACAATTCTGATTATATTACTGTTACCTTATAGACTCAAGAATACTGTACATCCGCTCCAGACATGGAAGACACTTATTTTGCCAACCAACCATGTTAGAACTTAGACGTACATACACAAAAATGTAAAAGAAATGAATGAATAATATCACATCACTAAAATGTGCAAATAAAATAAAAATGTGTGTGTGCTTGTTACCATAAAACCCACAGTTGTAAAACTGGTAAATGCCTTCAACTTCAGTGTGTGGGCCTGACCACACCCGAATATTTTTTCAGCCTTTTTGCATGGATATGGGAAAGGCAGCTTATCAAACTGTGACGTGTGACTTTGTGTGTGTGTGAGTCTCATTTCTCTCTCCCTTGCACTATAATGGCTGTGTCCCAAAATTGTGTCCACTCTAGATACAATTAATTCACATTTGAGCTTAGATTGGGCCCAAAAAATGAAACCCAACCCGACCCGAACCCGTGCACCATTGTGTCCGAGCCCAGCCCGGCCCGACACATTCATGTCATTTTCGGCCCGAGCCCAAGTTAAATCCGAATTTTACAAAATACGTGGCCCGTTATAACACACGTTTACATAGCTCCAGTGATGTGTTGAATATTCGTGTGAAAATTGGCGCTAGCTGGACAGCACAGGCCCTGAGGGAGGAAGGTGTAATCCCATCCAGACCTGGGGCCTCATTTATAACAGTTGCATACGCACAAAATGGACCTAAACTATGCGCACGCCTCTTTTTATGCACAAGTTGCAATATATAGAAAAAAACTTGATGGCAGAATGTGCGTATATGTGTGCAAACTCTGACCTATACGTGCGAACATTTTGGAAGAAAAAAATAGAGAAAGAATCTAAACGTCTTCTGTCATGTGTACATTACAGATTACATTTCTTTGTGCAAATAATTTCTTTCTTTGCTTTCCACACACAAATGCCAAGGTTAGGTTAAGCAATTTAGTTTTTAAACAAAAAAAATTTGAACAAAGTATGTAAAATAAAATACAATTAATAAGTTTGACATGCAGACGTGGATAATATTGTGCATTTGCAAATGAAGGAAATGTGCAAATGAGCAATAATTACAGTATGAGCAGAAATTTGAGTAAGAGGGTGAGAATATTAGTACATTTATAATCATTTCTTGTGTGCCTAGATACCTAGATATGTGCTTTTGGAGCTTTGTGCTGAACTGGGTCCAATGTTAGAGAGACAAACCACGCAATCCCATTACAAATACAGGCAATAAGGTCTCCATATGAAAACGAAATCTTTTATGTAAATAGAAAACATGTGCATTCTATTAACGTGTAAGTTATCTTCGATGCTGACATGGTCCTTACAAACATGGTCCTGTGCCATTTGAAGACTGGATTCCTGTGTTCTTTTGGATTAACTTGCAAGTTATCTGAGATGCTGTGAAGGGAGCAGTGAATGGAGCAGACTGCACCCTGTAACTCCTCGCCACCTACTGCTTTCATGGTCTCTGTGGGGGGGGGTGGGGAAGATAACAAAACCATTCATTTGTGCTTTGTCATAGTCTGTTCCCAGAAATGCAAATAAAAACCGCTTACCATGTGTCGTCTCAGCCATGTCCTTTCGATGCGCTGCAATTCTTTTTTTAGGATTACTTTTAAATCTGACCATTTTTTCTTTTTCAGGCACGCTCACTTTGTTTGCAGCTGTAGTAACCCGTTGCCACTCTTTTTGTTGCATTTCTTTTTGTTTGGCACCCCACTACTGTGACCAGCAAACAAAATGTTTTTTGGTTTTCAACTTCCCCCACAAGCACATCTACCTCAATCTCAGAGAAATTTCTCTTCTTACTTTTCCAATCAGTTGCCACAATGCTTTTTTCAGGTTCACATCGGGGGCTTACATATTCATGAGGTGATTTGCATTTACCATGTATGGTTGAATGGGGGCGTGTAGAGGGCGGAATGTGCGGCAAATCCACGTGCGAACAATCCCAGGAAGGGTGCGATTTATAAAGCTGAATTTGCTTGGAGTTGTGCATGCGCACGTTTTCATAAATCGGACTTTTCCTTTGCGAATGCCATTTTCGTTTTTTGGTCGTACGTACACGTTTAGTATGAGTTCTACGCAAAGTTTTATAAATGAGACACCTGGTGCTTTACAAACATTTTGCTTCTGAAAGAGGTGGCAGACATCCCATTCATGTATGATGAGTGTGGATTGAGTGTCGGGGGGGTGGCCAGGTGAGTGTTGGCGGCTGCAGTTTGTCTGGCATGGGGGAGAGGTGTGGTCCCCTATCAAACAGGCATTCAGGTTGTCAGCAAGGCCATTTCCAGCCTCGGCAGTGGGGGGTGGTCTCTTGTAGCTGGTAACATTCTGAAGGCCCCTCCACAGTTCTGCAGAGTTAGTTGAAAAAAATTTCTTTAGCAGCTCTGATTGCTTTTAGAATTTTGGAAGTTTGTGGTTTAATTTAGCTCTGTTGAAGTCACCCATTACAACGAGAAGTGGGTTTGGAAATTTGTGTTCTGAGGAGTTTATCTGATCAGCGAGGTTTTGCAGTGCATCACTTACGTCGGCTTGGGAGTAGAACTGCTTACAGTTCAATAAAAGTGACTCCAAGTTTGAGCTGCTGTGTTTGCTGAGAACCGTGACATCTGTGCACCAACCTTCATTTATATAGAAGCAGATTCCACCTCCTTTCGTTTTCCCTGATACTTCGTCCTGTTCAGAAGAAGCAGATCATCTATTTTGTTCGGTAGACACCAAACGTTACCCAAGTGCACAGCTGGTAGAGGCGTGCGAAATCCGCACTGGCGAAGTCTCACCAGTGCACCGGCGCATTTCCCTCATCTGCGCCTGCGTCTGCGTCTCCAAAAAGCAGCAGCTGCTCCTCCAATCAAAAGTTCCAGGAAACTTTCAGGATCAACGAAATTAGGTGAAATAGTTTCTAGGGTTTGTGGCCTAATAGACAGAAGTTCCTCTCTGCTGAAGACTATACGGTTTGCATGGCTAGTTTTCACGAAAATACACAAAACCCACACAATTAGGAGAGAGCGTTTGACAGAGGCTGCCATCGGCGGCACCATCTTGGTAATTACATGCTTCTGGATCCCCACCAGTCTGGGTTTAAGACAGCCCACTCCATTGAAACTATTCTACTTGCATTATCGGAAGAACATCATGCAGCAAGGTCAGCTGACCTCTCTTCAGCTCTGATCCTGCTTGACCTCTCTGCTGCCTTCAACATAGTCGAAACACCAGATCCTCCTCACCACTCTCTCCAACCTTTTCCTTCTAGTGACAGCCAGGCCTCTACCAGCACCTCAGACTATCTGGCCGACATCTCCACTTGGATGGCGGCCCATCACCTCAAGCTGAACCCCAGCATTACTGAGCTGCTCTTCATCAAAGGGAGGCATGGTCTCATTGTTTCTGTTGGGAACTCGACTATTGTCAGTTGACTTTTTTTTTGACAGGTACTGTTAAGGTAACATTTGACAGGTGTTGTTTTGCTGTACCAAGCATGCAGTACCTTGGTTCAATTGTGGATGTTAAGTTTATCTTTACAGGTCTAAGATACAGACTTGGACTACTTGAGCACTGATGTACGTCACTCTGGATAAGAGCTAAATTCTTTAAATGTAATTGTAAATGTAAGTGTTTGCATAAAAATTTCCGTATCTCTATCCTTCTAGCATTACTTGTGGCTCCCATGAAATACCTGGGCTCAGATATTTCATTATGTTAAATGAGGTGAAACCCAACTTAAGATACAAATAACAATTTGTATAAGACTTTTGCACACTATTGTAGAATATTACAAGGCTGACCACAGACATAGAATACTAATAGATGCCGCATTATTAGCTGCATCGTATGCCAATGTCACTGCCCTATTGCAAGAGGCACTGTTGTGGAATGAAGTAGTGGATAAAGATGCTTTACACGTGTTCTGCTTGGTGCTGTATGCTCCAAACCATATGCCGAGGGAATTCATTTCATAGGTATAGCTAATAATTTTTTTTTAGTATATTTGGTCATTTTAAAATTCATTTTTGTAAACTTTAACCTCAGCTAAGGCAGGATAAGCTAGCAAAAGGATGCATTCTTGTGTTCAAATCAGCCTCCAATCAACTTTTTGGCTAGCCCGCCTCGATCCTAAGTGCGGGACAAAAATCTAACCCCACAAACGTGCAGGTATAAACAGAAGATTTAACCTAATTACATCTAAGATTTCATCTAAACAACTGTAAGATAGTATGGAGAAAACAGTGCTAGACAGACACTTAATTTCACTTCTTTAGAGCTTCTTTATTAAGGACTAATAAAGTGAGGCTTACAAATTCAGAAGGCCAGAAGTATAGCATAATTCTAACTTTTTATTGTATATCCCTAATCAATTAGGGTTGTATGTGTGTGTTTTTTTAACAAATCAAATATTTAACTTATATACCGATTAATTTATATCTGGATGTGTTTCCAGAAGAGGAGACTGTTGGAGATTTGGAGATGTGACTAATATTATTTAGGTCAGGAACAGTACGATAATAAATATAAGTAAGTTATCAGTACATAAAAAGAGGCAGCACTGCATGAAAGACAACACACAAATGAAACTAAGGCTTACTAATTTTTCCAAACAGTGTAGCTCCCATTTGAAAGTCACACCTCCTGTGACTGCGTCCCAGCAATGTAATATTACCAGAGGGGAAATTGGCTTTCCATATGTATAAATACCACAAATCTTTTTTGACCATCCACCTAAAACATCAGACTTCACTGACAATCAGTATCTTACTGTTCTCAGTTGTTGGATATGTGGATGGAGACTATCTTCACTCTCTTGCATGTGGTAATGGCCATCATTAGTTTTACTAGAACAAATGGGACATTTTGTAGGACACAAGGAGAGCCTGTAAGCCCACAACTTTCAAAGGAAGGTGATATCATAGTTGGAGGAATTTTCCCGTTTCATAGCATTGGAGAGATCACAGATATGTCCTATAGAGCCAAGCCATCACAGCTGAATTGCAAGAGGTAAGAAAAAGTGACTTTTTCAAACACAGAATCAATATGTAAAATTGTATTTTATCTACTTTATTTTTATTTAAATCATGAAAACCATAAATGTATTTACAGTAATCCATCAAATCTATGCATCCAAATGTAACATCAAATTTAAATGTTAAATTTAGTCTTGATTTCAGAGCAGTCCAGTTTTCACAGTCCATAATATTTGCAATAGACGAAATCAACAACAGTTCCTCAGTACTGCCTGGAGTCACACTAGGCTACAAGATATATGACACCTGCAGTTCTGCAGCAATGGGAGTTAGAATGGCTATGGAACTTCTTAATGGAAATGAAAACTCAGACTTGGATGAGCCCTGCACCAAGCCGGCGCAGCCACAAGCCTTAATCGGGGAGACATACTCATCAGTGTCAGTAGCAATCGCAAATAGTATTGGACCATTCAGTATTCCAGTTGTAAGTGACTTTTAAAATGTAATCATTATTACAAGCAGGGCATTGAAAAATGTTTACAAATAGTATTTTTTTTTATTTTATGTTTAATGTTATGTTCATTTACAACAGTTAATGTACAAAAATGAAACATGACTGAACAGACCTGTGTGAATTTGCTTTCAGATTAGTCACTATTCCACCTGTGAGTGCCTCAGTGACAAAAGGAAATATCCCTCATTTCTGCGCACTATTCCCAGTGACTACTATCAGAGCAGAGCCCTGGCAGAAATGGTCAAACACTTTGGATGGACCTGGGTGGGTGCAATAAGAAGAGATGATGACTATGGTAACAGTGGGATGGCTGCATTTACTAAAGCTGCAGAACAGTTGGGCATATGTCTAGAATATTCCCTTCCATTTTTTAGAACCTATTCTAAAGAAAAGGTGCTGCGAATTGTTCAGCAGATCAAAAGCTCCAGTTCCCGAGTAATAGTGGGATTTCTTGGTCATTGGGAAATGAATGTTTTGGTAAATGTATTTTTTGAGCACAACATCACTGGATACCAGTGGGTGGGAACTGAGGGTTGGGTCTCATACTTCGGACTAGCCACACTGGATAAGCACAGCATACTTCAAGGAGCCATAGGACTAGCAATACCTAAAACCACAGTGAAAGGTCTCAAGGACTTCATTCTGGACATATATCCACTGAAATCTGCTGGAAGTGCTATTTTTACTAAACTGTGGGAGGCTCTGTTTCAGTGTAAATTTACAGTGCAGAATGATTCCCAAAACATGGCAGTGTGCACAGGGAAAGAGAAATTGTCCCACATTGAAAATGCCTTCACAGACATGTCCTTGATGCCCATTTTCAGTAATGTGTATAAAGCAGTATATGCGATTGCTCACACCCTACATGACCTTCTTGGGTGTATGAAAACATGTACAACAAAGAAGCAGCCTGATCCACTCATAGTGAGTTAAAAATATTTTTAAGCACTGTTTATGTGATTTAGCTCTATTCACTGTTTGGGGATGGAGAGTTTAAACTTTAGGGCTCTTTTTTAAATGTTGTTTTTCAAACTTTTCTGAAATCTGTCAGTTTTTAGAACATCTCAAACATGTGTATTTCAAAACCAAAGATGGTGAAGAGGTTTATTTTGATGAAAATGGAGATCCTCCAGCTAAATATGAAATAATAAACTGGCAAACCAGTAAAGAAAACCAACATCAGTTTGTCACTGTTGGATTTTACGACACTTCTCTCCCTGTTCACAAACGATTATCAGTAGAAATGACATCGATCATGTGGGTACAAAATGCAAAACAGGTTAGTTTTATAGATAAATTCGCACTTTGTTCTCCAAAGAGGTAAATTTAACTTGAAGTCAGTGTGTAAAATATAAACAAAAAAGGGATTATGTTAGAATATTAATTATTTATCTCAATCACAGGTACCAATATCTGTGTGCAGTAAGAGTTGCCCACCAGGTACCAGAAAAGCTGCTCAGAAAGGAAAGCCAATTTGCTGCTTTGACTGTATAGCATGTGCAGATGGTGAAATCAGTAATATGACAGGTACAAAAATATAAAAAATGGGAAATATATAAAGTAAAATTTTAGATATTTCACCATGCTTAAAAGACAGAAGACAGTAAAAATGCATGCATTCTTTAATTTTCTCTGTGTGCCTAACTTTGGTTTAATCTATCTCTGACAGATTCAGTTAAGTGTGATCAGTGCTACAAAGACTACTGGCCAAACTTACGCCGAGATGAATGTGTGAAGAAGGAAATTGAATTCTTGTCCTATAAGGAAACTATGGGCATTCTTCTAACAGCTGTTTCTGTTATTGGTGCTTTCATTACGATGGCAATAGCAATAATATTTTTTAGATATAAAAATTCTCCAATAGTCAAAGCCAACAACTCTGAGCTGAGTTTTCTGCTGCTCTTCTCATTAGCTCTGTGTTTTCTCTGTTCACTTACTTTTATTGGTCAGCCCTCTGAGTGGTCCTGTATGCTGCGCCACACAGTGTTTGGGATTACCTTTGTCCTCTGCATCTCTTGTGTCCTTGGGAAAACAATTGTGGTGTTAATGGCCTTCAGAGCTACACTACCAGGCAGTAATGTCATGAAATGGTTTGGAGCTTCACAGCAGAGACTCAGTGTTTTTGTTTTCACTCTCATACAGGTCCTGATTTGTATTCTTTGGTTAGTAACATCACCTCCTTTCCCTTTTAAAAATGTAAAACACTATAAGGAAAAGATCATTCTAGAATGTAATTTGGGTTCAGTTATAGGTTTCTGGGCTATTCTGGGTTATATAGGAATCTTGGCATTTTTATGTTTTATTTTAGCTTTTCTGGCTCGAAAGCTGCCTGATAATTTTAATGAAGCCAAATTCATCACATTCAGCATGATCATATTCTGTGCAGTTTGGATCACTTTTATCCCAGCTTATGTAAGCTCCCCTGGAAAGTTCACTGTAGCTGTAGAGATATTTGCTATTTTGGCCTCAAGCTTTGGTTTGCTGTTCTGTATTTTTCTTCCTAAATGCTACATAATCATATTGAAACCAGAAAAGAACACAAAAAAACAAATTATGGGTAAAGTGTCATCTATGTAAGCGATATAGTCACCATTTATGTGGCATAATATAAAAAAAATCTAGGCATTTTTCTTAAATGTTTGCATTGCTGTCTTGTAAACTCATTAAAAAAGCTAAACAGAGAATATTTAGGCAATTATTCTGTTGTCTTTCTATTTTTTGTGCTTTTATTTATCAATGGTATTTTCAGTTTTTCCCTATTGACATGAAGTCATATTATTTAATAAATAAAAAAAAAAACTACGCATACTTAGGAAACAATGCAACAAGATGCTCATTCAAAGAGCCTGACCTCACAAGACAAACTATACCGTCAGGAGTATGCTTATACTACTAGGGATGAGTGAGTACAGCATAATCTGTATCTGTATCTGTTAACCAGATGAATGATCTGTATCTGTATCTGTACTCGGACTGGGCGGGGCATATCCTGGAAGTGGGAGGGGTTAACCCGGACGTGGTTTGGATTGTATTGAAATGGGCGGGGCTTTAACCGGTATGTTATTTTAAGCATGCAATTGATATGTATTGATATATATTTACATGACAGCATCAGCATTGAGCTTCAGATCAGTGGTTTTCATCACGATAACAAACAAACTATATACAGAACAAGCTTTGCAACAATAAATACAACACATGCAGTTGCAACTATGAAGTAAAATGTAATGAACAAGAGTTTTCATCTCAACATAACTTTCTTTTTTAACTTTTATTTGTTTTATTATCATTGTGATGTTTTAAAAATTATTTCCACACTAGGCATGTGTGAGTGTGTGTGTGTGTGTGTGTGTGTGTGTGGGTGTAGCTTAATTTGTAATATTATTTATACCACAACTACCTTAATTTTTTAAAAATAAAATACAGCAAGAAAGTGTCACTCAGTGCGTGAAGTAAAAAAACTGGTTAGAGCCAGCAGGTAAAAAAAAAAAAATGACCGAGAGAGAGAGACAGGGAGAGAGAGAGAGAGAGAGAGAAAGGGAGAGAGAGCTCCCCTACAATTGCTCCTGGCCCCCCGTATGGCCCCCCTGCTCTGAACAGCCAAATATTTAAATATATTTCTTTAAAATCTTGACATGTGCTGGCTCGAAAAACGAAACTAACGCTATGTGTGTTTTACACTTAAAGCGCCACACACGCGCTGACACACCCTCGGAAAATCAGTTGGCAGAAGAGGTAGAATCAGTTGGAAGTGGTGATGGTGAGATGCTGATTGAAAGAGTTTTCGGTCCTGTAGGTTGATCAACATATATGTATATATGTAGCAGCACACGGTTTATTGGTGTTTAACGATTGATTGATGTTTAATTGATGTTTGATTGATTGATGTTTAATTGATGTTTAAAAGTTGTCTTATCTAGTGTGGATATAGCATATATTTACCAGCACATGTTTTATTGCACACACACACACACACACACACACATATATATATATATATATACCTTGTTACCTTGAGAGGGATTCCATCCCTTAAAGTAATACATCGTAACTATAAAGTTGTTTCGATTGTCACTGTATTGTATACTTGCAGGTTCCCCCCAAAAAATTATATATATATATTTTTTTTTTTTTTACTGTGTGAAACAATCATCAACATTTTGTGGAGGGACCTCAATTAGGGAAATATAATGTGAGTTATGTTTCTGTGGCATGAATGAAGTTAAAGCCCCATTCAGATAAACATCTTTGACTTTGCATATACCTAATTCATTCCATTGATTCCATCCTTGAAGGAAGAAATGATAGATTATTTGCAAGTGGACTTCACAGAGAGTTATTTTACCTTAAGGTATTCTCTTACTTGTCTCCAAAAACATAACTGATTCTTTATGACAATATTATTAACTGCTTTTTGGTCTACTATCACTGGGGATACGAGGCATCTCAGGAAGCTCTCCAGCTGTTGATTGGTCCGCTCCATCTGACCGATGGTCTGGGGATGGTATCCTGAGGAGAGGTTGCAGGAGACCTCGATCAGATGGTAGAGGGCCTTCCAAAACCGGGCTGAGAACTGGGGCCCTCTGTCCGATACAATGTCCTTGGGAAACCCATGCAAATGGGTTCAATAATCAACTCAGCAGTTTGTTTAGCAGAGGGGAGCCCCAAGAGAGCAACCAGGTGAACGGCCTTGGAGAAACAATCCACAATAGTGAGGATGACATTTTTTCTGTTGGACTTGGGCAGGCCAGTAATAAAGTCCAGTGCGATGTGAGACCAGGGACAACAAGTTACCGGGAGAGGCTGGAGAGGTCCTGGTGTAGGTTGGTTGGAAGTTTTGGCCGTGGCACACACCGCATAGGTCTGGACGAAGTTCCTGATGTCCTCAGACATCTTGGGCCACCAGAAGGAACGTTCGACGAGATACAATGTGCAGTTAGCACCCGGGTGACCAGCCACAGCAGAGGGGTGGCTCCATTGGAGGACCTCCATGCGCAAAAGTGTGGGCACAGGTTTCCCCGGGTTGTGGTGTCCGTAGGGGGCTCCAAGGCCTGCCCTGTCTTCCAACTCCCACCGGAGGGGCAAAACAATGAGGGTCTCTGGTATGATAGGCGCAGGGTCCGTCCGGGCGCGTCAGCTTGGTACATCCTAGAGAGGGCATCAGCTTTGGTGTTCTTTGACCCTGGACGATACGAGATGGTAAAGTTGAACTGTTCAAAAAACAGGGCCCACCGCACCTGCCGGGTATTCAATTGTTTCGCCTGCTGGGTGCCTATTTGGTTTTGGTGATCTGTCCAGACAATTAATGGATCACGGCCACCCTGAAGCCAGTGACACCACTCTTCCAGAGCCCACTTAATGGCCAACAGCTCACGGTCCCCTACTCCGTATCACCGCTGATTGGGATTAAAATCTCTGGAGAAGAACCTGCAAGGATGCAGTTTCTGGTCTGGAATTCGTTGGGAGAGAATGGCTCCTGCACCCACATAGGAGACGTCCACTTCCACAACGAATGGGTTGGCAATGTCCGGGTGAATGAGAACAGATGTAGTGGTAAACAGACGGCAGAGACGGTGAAAGGCATCGATGGTGGGGGGAGTGAGTGTGAAGGCAGTGGTGGATGGTCAGGCGAGAACAGTCAGAGAGATGCGCGACCGAACTGAAGTCCTGACTGAACTGAAGTGTGTTCTGTAATTCCTCAGAAGTAATGTCTTTATTAATAAATGTCAGATCTTCTTGACACAGCTTGGGAAGGTTATATTTATGTTAAAAAAAAAAAAAAGATTTTTTTGTTATCTACTTTACGCAAATGTCTGGCTAATGATTTATGGGGCTTCTCTCCAAATTCAAGGTATTTCTGTTTAACAAAATGAAAAGTTCCCACACACACACACACGCACACAGACTCGGGGCGACACTCATGTTCAGCCAAAAGGTCCATTGAAAGACACACACACAAGTGGAAGACTCAGATGTCTCCTGTAAAGATAAAGGACATTCAGGGCTTGCCAGAAGAACAAGTGACATTTTCTTTGTTCCCTCTTCTTCTAAGTCTAGTTTGTAAACATGCTAATTGCCTTTCAGGTATTGTGTGGAGGTGTTACTGGCATCCTTGGTCTCAGAACCCTCAGTGAAGTACAACCTCTTTACACGTCAACCTTGCCATGAGATAATATGCACCATGGTCTTATTACAATGCCCAGCCATGGCTAAGCAAGACCATCAATCAAGCTGACAGCCCATGTGCAAGTCACGCGCTCTGAGGACTAAGAAACAGGACTTCAATGAAGGCACTAGGATTGTAAGTTACTAAATGGGTTACATCCATTGGGATGTGCATGCATGTGTTTTTAAGGTTTTGTCTGGAATACTTATTGTGGAGTCGAGGATACTGATAAATCAATCCATAATCTGTAAAGGTAGCTGGGAATATGTATGTTTGGACTCTGTGTGATGCTCTGCTCACCACGAAACCCAAAATACCAGTTGCTAGCTGCTATGGTTAACACTATAAAAGTTATCCAACTGTAACCTGGTAGCAATCAATTCTATGCATAAGATCGAAGTGGGTGCTCATCTTCCCTCTAGCCCCCTCCCTCACCTCGGGGCCATTCACTCTTCGCGCTCTCACATCCTCCTCCGGCATCTTCCGTTCCGGCATTCTTCTCTTCAATCTTCGCGCGCTCTGTGTGCCACAACCCAGCTTCAACTCCAGGCCCACATCGACGTCATCCCAGCCTGTCTACAACACTCCAGTCCCAAGACCAGCTCACAAGTAAAGAGGCTTTTCTTGAATTTGATGAACTTTGGTGCAGTGTCTATCACATATGCTTAAACTATTTGGGAAATTGAATTTTCGTGTTTTGTTGTTTGGGGAATACCTGAACCACTTTCATGACATATCTTTATTCTATCCATACCTTTTACCTGCTTTTATGTGCTGTGTGTATTAGTCTTGTGTATAGAGTAGTAATAAATGTTGTGTTATTGTGATTAGTGACTCCGTCTACTTCATTAAAAGGGAAACCTCTTCAAGGCTATGATCCACTACCTCAGCAAATCAAATTAACACCAATTAAATTGAGTAACTAATTCCCTCTCTTTTCAAGTGAATTCTTTTAAATAAGGTGCCATTTGGAAGATTATTAAAAGGCTGATTACTGTATTCCTGCAGAACTACTTCGCTGGCTGAATGGTTTCTGCTGGATTACTTAATAAACGAAATCAACAATCAATTATCATTTGATCATAAACTAAGTAATTGGAAAGCAAAAAGGGTGAATCAGCCGACACTGATTCTGGTGGTGTCACGGCGAGAGCCGCGGGGGAAAGGAAAGGAAGCGTTGACGCAATCAGCGGTGATACAAGTTTATTTGGGCTTTAGGGAAAGCCGCAGGATCTGACTCAGACCCTTAGGCTCGTACTCCT
>JBBMFX010551066.1:0-16341 GCA_037832545.1 Rhabdalestes septentrionalis
GATTTCTCCAATCAACTAAGTTTTGCGAGTATTATATGTATTTTTAAAATAATCATGGTGTGATGTATGTGATATACATTGGAATTTTATATTTCGAGGACTCCATAAAGTTTTCCTTCACATGAAAAAGGTTTTTTTAATGTGCACTGCTGCTCGCTCCTGCTTATGAAAGAAGCAGCGTGTGCGCGCATTGTCACCTCTTCCATATCCTAAAGCGTCAGGCGTCCATATGATAGCCTTTGAACAATGCGCGAATGATTACTAACAAGGTTTTTTCTGGTCAGTGGCGAAATAACTTTCACTTCTCATATAATAGCAAATTCGCGCTATGTGCCACACCACACTCCTTTTTTCAGTGAGACGCCCGACACGGCACAATGCCATCTGCTATCTTGACAACGTACATTTCTGCTGGAAAAAAGAACGATGCGCTCGCACAAAATAGCAATGATGAGTTGCGCAAGTTGCGAAAGCATGGTGCGCCGTGTGCATTATCAGCCCCCAATGTTCTGAGCAAACTATTGTAACTTTTTGGATATTATGTAGTCAAACTGAAATTTCACCAAATGACACCAGAGGGTAGAAGTTAGTTAGAAAATCCTCAGCTAAAAACATAAATAAATAAATAAATAAATAAATAAAACAAATAAACAGAACTGTGAACTTTAGTCACTGCAAAAGATTACATTTCAGTGAGTCATTGTGATTCACAGACACACCACAACTGTGGAGCAGACTGGCAATACTCCTTTCTGCCCATCACACTCAAAGCTGCAAAACATCCTTCCTCTTCCATAGTGGTCCATTTGATATATTTACAACACCCACAACCACATGCATTTGCAGTCATACTATTCTTATAACTGAACTTCAAACACTTGTAAGTATCATTCAAATGACTTACAAAGTGACATACATTATACTACTGATGGTAAATCTTTTTTAGGTCTAAAATCTGCTAGAAACAAACTGTTAGGTTTAATGCTCATTTTTCACTGACTCCTATATCAGCTATCAAAAATGTTGGTTTCACTATTTTTTCTGTTTTATCTTTGGTTTTAGAAATTTAGAAAAGTTTTTTTTTATCTTCACAATGTTGCTAAGCAAAAAAAACAGCAAAAAACCTTTAGATAATAAAGAAAAATGTATTCACATCTTTATTACCTACAGACCAGACCTACTGTCAGGAGACTGCATAAGGAACCTATACAGACATCAAATATTCTAGAATGTGGAAGCTATATTCCTCACTAGAAAAAGGAACTCTGACAACATGAGGACTGGAATTCTGGCTCCCAATCAAATACAATACTGTATTTTCCTACTGACATAAAGTGCCCTCCATAATGTTTGGGGGAAAGACACCTATTCCTTGACAAACTGTTCTAAATGTAATACATTCCTAATTTTATTTTAAGGTTATTTGCATACCTTTTCATTTTACACTGATACATGCTAAAATGAAGGTGGTGCGTAGAGATATATTAAAAATGTCTGCCAGCTGATCTGCACATTCTCTGAGCACATGACCAGGAATGTTGTCATGGTGCGCCGTGTGCATTATCAGCCCCCAATGTTCTGAGCAAACTATTGTAACTTTTTGGATATTATGTAGTCAAGCTGAAATTTCACCAAATGACACCAGAGGGTAGAAGTTAGTTAGAAAATCCTCATCTGCACATTCTCTGGGCACATGACCAGGAATGTTGTCTGGTCTGGCAGCTTTATGTGTGGTGTGTCGTGTGTACCCTGGTCCGACAAACACACCGAGACCTGCGGGCTGGCATCAGTATTTTATTCTAAATAACAGAAATGAAGGCTTGAGGACCGTAGAAACATAAATGATTGATCTAATCAATTCTTTCATATACTTGCACAACACTGCTCTCTCCTAACCCAAGCTCCTCTGTCAATTTATTTGCTCACCAGTCTCACAGTTGAGTCCCAGGTAACCGGTGCCAGAGCAATCGCAGATGTGGCGGTTCCAACCTTCATGACAATTGCCCCCATGCGCACAAGGTTCTGTAGTGCAGTGCCGATGGGTTTCGCGTGTACAGAAGCTGCTGATCCCTGTTGCACTTTGCAGCTCTGCCAGTCGCAGAAGGTCTCTACTGCGGCCATTCACAAAAAGATCTCTCACACAGCCCACAAATCCTAGCTGCAGTGGTGCTGTCCACACCTCGGGTGGCAGGATCAGGCGCTCATTCTCCTCAGGAAGACCCCCCAGGTACATCTCCCCATCTAGATCAAGAATTTCACTGCCCTCATTTGAAGAGAAAGGCATGCTACGACCATTCACTGAGATGGAGCCTGTAGGGTGGGAAATCATTAGGGGTTACAAATTCAGGACACGTTTTCAGTAATATACTGTAAAAAGATACTGTAATGTCTACAGTCCCACCCCACCCCTGGAACCACGGCCGATTAAATTCCTGCCCGGTCAATCCGGCACTGGGTGTCGTACTCATAGAGATGTTGATTTAGGCAGCTGCTGGCCTAGTGGTTAGGGCATTGCCTCTGAAATCAGAAGGTTGTGGGTTTGAATCCCAGTATGATTTGTGTAATCACTGAGGCCCACTGCTTCATTTGGTAAATGCAGAGAAAGAAGTTTACACTGTGTGCTGTCCTGTAGTTTGTTCATGTGTGACTGTAAGTGTCAACTTTACTTAAAAATAAACTGAACGTCCACAAGACCAACATTTGCCAAATCAAAAAATGTGTTAAATAGGTCTAACTGTGAACTTTCTTTTCACAAATGATCAATATCACAGTGGACAGCAATGCCTCCTACCTTTGTGACCCTCTCTTTGGAAGTCCACATGGCACCATTCTCCATCATTCACCTTCTTGTTGCTGGATTTAATCTTGATGCTGCCAAAGCCCATATCCATGAGTAGGTAAAGAAATCCATCCCGCATCTCCATGGCAAAAAAGTCCACCCGGGGTCGCCGCTCCTGGGGCCCATGCACTCGTCCATGGCTGAAAAGCAATAGACCACTAGGCTCTGTGGTGCGGAAATCAAAAGAAACAGAGCCAGTCTTCTTGGCATTCCAACATGGGAGTGTGATGTATGCAGCTGGCATGTCAAAGCTAACTGGGTCCAGAGCGCCCACCTCCTCACAGTGGAAGGTCAGGTCACCATGCAGAGTAACCTTAGGGTTATGCAACTCAGCCAGATGAGAAAGCTCCAACCTGAACTCATTATTGGTGTACAAAACCTGGAAGCAAAAAAAAGAGTAATGATAAGGGAGAATGAGAAAAAGAGTATAATGTTCAGTCTGCAGGCTTCCTTATTGACAAGTTGTGGACTACTAATTATTCTGCCCACTGGTAGAGACAAATTGCAGCTAATAGTGTATGTGCCAGGGGGCATGACTCTGAATTCAGCAAATACTCAGTTCCCCCTTAAGTACCCACATACATAAGTAAATTACACAAAAAAAGCAGCCACATCCACTCTGTTTGTGTGTGTTTGTGTTAACTGATAAATATATATTCAATGAAGTGGTTCTGAGTACAGAATTCAGATTTATGACTTTTTATCTTTATCAGCATGATGCCAAGAATATGTCTCCCTGCCTGAAATATAAACTTGCCCAGCATGAGCTCCCTTCCAGGGTCTTTTCCATTTATGCATGCACATAGACCAGCACATGAGGTCATGCCTGAGGCCAGCCCCTTGTACCCTACTGCCTGCCAGGCATCCCCAGACTCCAGCCGTGCTCGAGTCTCCCTTTGTCGTTTGCCCAACTTGTCCCATGGACCATTGTGGAGCTGGGGAACCCATTCAATTAGGGCAAGCTTCTCTCACCACTAAGGAGAGGGAGAGATGATATTGTGAGAGTCTCTGCACAATATTGCATGTTCAACAAACACCATTGTAGCATCTGCCCTCTCAGACAGGGATATGATCAGACCAGGTATATACTCACCAATTGGAGGGAGGAACTTACTAATAGGGAGAGGACCTCACTTGGTCCCAACTCTGGACCTTCCACCATACTGATTTTCACCATACCATTTCACAATGAACATCCACCTCCAGTTGGGCCATGGACAGGTCAGGGCATCCATCATTGTTGATTCAGGGATGGCTGCTAACTTTATGCTGCTCACTATCTTTGATGGTCAGGACCTAGCCAATAGCCCCATCACATGACACAAAATCCCGATTCCCGTCCTGTATCCCGACTTTGCTGAGGTTTTCAGTAAGCAAAGAGCCACCCAGCCCCATTTACATAGGCCCTACAATCTCAACCTCATGACAATTTTCTCTATCCTTGTGGCAGCAGGGAGACATGGAGTGGTATGTGGGCACCTGCCATGAAATCCACCATTTTCTCTTGCTGCAGTGGGGTACTTTTTTGCCAAAAATAGACAGAAGCATCTGAACTTGTTTAGACTATCAAGGGCTTAATAAGGTTAGTGTCAAAACACGCATACTTGCAGTTTCTCTAGAAAATTTTACCTCACCCAGAAGTGGTACAGTGTAGGGGACAATGAGCTATTGGCCATCAAGTGGGCCCTGGAAAAATGGCATCACTGACTCTCCACCCAGAGAACCTAACAGTCAAACTCCTGACAGTCGATGTCAGCACTACTCTTTGAAAAGTTAAATTTACATCGCTCAAATGGGGTCCAAAAATACCAAGGCTTAAGCCCTGTGCTGCCAACAAGTGGCCAACAGCTCTTGGGCAGATGCTGCTATAGTTCTTCCTCATCATCTCACCTCTGTGATCCACTAGACACAAACCTTGGAGCCTGCTCTGGCAGATACCCCACCTGGGTGACTCTTCATTCCCACTATGGCTGAAGACACCTGAGAGATGGCCTAGGCAGTGTATGCCAGGGTAAATAACACAAACCAACCCACACCTGGTAAACTGCAAACTCTCCCAGTTCCTCAATGGCCCTGTTTGCAGGTTGTGCTAGATTTTGACACTGACCAGCTGGAGTCAGAAGGGAAAAAATCATCCTCGCCATTGTTGACCATTTCTTCAATTCTGTCAATCTGGAGGCTCTCTCTAGACTCCCCTCAGCCAATACCACCACCAGACTAATTTAATAGCATGTAGTCAACTTGCATAGGTTCCCATGTGCATCATCTTGGACAAAGGGCCTCAGTTTACTGGCATGTTCTGGAAGAATTTCCGCTGTCTGATTGAGAGCACTTGCATTCTCTCCCACAGACTAATGGTCAGATTGAGTAGATCAACCAACAACTGGAGCATTTTCTGAGCTGCTTTTTTGGTGGATCATCCCTACCTGATATAGACTAAGATCTCGCACTCATTTACTGCCACAGGTCTCAGTCATTTTGAGGTTTGCTATGGTTTCCGGCCTCCAATGTTTGAAAATCAAGAGATGGATATTGACGTTCTGTTGGCCCAAAAGATGGTCCACAGGTGCCAGCAGCTCTGGAACCAGGCCTAGGATTCCATTCTTCAGGCCAACTAATATCATGCCACACCACATCACTGTCCATATGGGTGCCAATGTATGGCTGTCTACTCAACACATCACCCTATGCACTGAATCCCACAATGTCACCTCCCACTACATCGGGCCATACCGTATCACTCACTGGATCAGCTAAGCACCTCTTAGGTACCCTGAGCAAGGTACCATTCTCACACGCTTGACCCTGGCTGTGTCTTTCTGACTGCTCGATGCTTCACTTGATGGAATGGAGAGGAAGAATTTTGTGCTGTTCATGCCATGATTTGTTAAAATATGACAGAATGGTCACTTTCACTTTACTGTTTATAGTTTCAAGAGCAAGAGACACAAAATTTTCTTATTTTATAGGATTTTTATATGTGTTCCATGCACCATGCATAATAATTCCCTTGTATTTACAAAACAACAGATATCTCATGGACTTAAGCATTATTGAAATTTACGCCGATTTTCTTCAATTCAACTTTATAAGAGTTTAGATTGAAAATCGCCAAAGTGGTTCTTTAAGTTGTATCTTAAGGCCTTGCAGGGTTAATGTAGAATATCAATGCAATTGTTCAGGGGAGTGAAGTGTATGATTGAGCAGTTAAAATGTAGGGGTGATTAATACAGCCCAGGGTCAACAAAACAGAGACAGAAAGCACTGATGTACGTCATACATCGCTCTGGATGTGTCTTCCAAATGCCATAAACAAACAGAAAGCTTAGGCTGGCTGAAAAGGGGATCTAAAGAGGAAATACAATTTTAATTTGGCTGTTAGAAAAGTAAAGCAGAAGCTTCAATGTTATAGACATGACATACAAAAAATACACGCCTTGGAGTGAGTGAATAGTGGGAATGATAGAAAGGGAAAAAAGGATAGATAAAGCACAGGATTAAGGACAAATGCGGAGTGAAATACTAAGCCTATTAGTATAAGCTGTTGAGCATTATGCTTCATGTCCTGGCATTTATACACTTTTTCAATCACTTTTTTACCACATATGATTCCTTAGCCCGCTTGCCCATTCGTGATATCTTGGCTTGCTGGCTGAGTTTCAGAGCCAACAATAAAAGAGGAGAAGACTTCTTCATGAAGGTCAAACAAATGAATCCTGATTTAAGCAAACATTTACCAAATATTATAGCTCTTTAAACATGTAATTACAGTAATCTAGTGATTTAAAATCAAGTATAGTAATTGGCCTATCTATGCCTGGTCAACACATGCATTCTTATATCTCTGTTTAGAGCCTGGGCAAAAATGTTACCAAAATAGTAACCAAGTTTTAACTTCTGAAATAACATTGTCCAGCAGTATATCTTGGTATTTTACATGGAAGCAAAGCATTGATTCAGCACATACCATCTTGTGAAATGTAGTGAAATTGCCAGCATTTCCATTTGATATAGACTGAAATTAGGTGGCTATTATCTGCATAAAAGGGGTAAATAATGCACCCCTCATTCTTGTAAAACCACACGATTACATCTCTAAACATATTTCTGGTTGCCCACTGCTCTACTTGGTGAATTGTTGAAATGCATTTGAAGAATTTTGTGCTGTTCACACTGTGTGCTGGGGTGTGTTCACTTATGACAAAAAGGTCACTTTACAATTTTTCCACAGTTCAAACATGGCTCAGCCAAACAGATTACATGTATTTTAGACAGTGAAACATGCTCCCTTTAATCTGACATTACCCATATTTGGTCTGATGTATAAAAAATGTATGTGAACAAGTGGTCTGAGACTTCTTTAAATTTCACCAAAAAGCAACACAATCAGTTGATTCTTGTTTGCATGCAGGTCAAATTTTCCAGTTTTTCTCTGATGGTTTGGCTCATTTTTTGAAACCGAAATTACATTGTTAAAACTATAAGGTAATTTGGCCAAAAAGACTTGCAGTTCTGCACAAAATTTCAGCTCACTAGCAAAAGTTCATATCTCTCTCAAAACTGTTCATACATGCTTCAAAACAAGGTTCCTTTTCCATGTAAAGAGTCAGTACCATCAAAATTGCAAAGATCTTTCTCAATTGCTTTGGCTCATCTGCATTCACTTAGAGCTTTTGTCAAAATCACCAGGATTGTTCAGTTCAACAGCATAGATGACCTGCAAAAGCTCACATCTCTCCCAAAACAGTTTATGCATGTGTCAAAACTAAATTCCTTCCTCATATAGTCAGTGCCCCCAAAATTAATTGTCACTTTGGCATTGTGTGAGCACTGCAAGTCAAAATGCTTAGATGTTTTGTTACTATGGCAGAGGTCTAGCTAACAAAATACAATTATGTATAAAACTGAAAAAAAGGATTTTACAGTAAGAGCAGCCTCCAAAGTTTGACATCACACACACTGCACTCATACTGCCAAGGAAATTGGAACCATTTTTATTCACACACATAAAGTAACTTCCAGACACTAGAGGACATAAAAAGAAAATGTATAGTGTATGAAACATAAACACAATCAAAAAATGAGAAAAATGACATCTAGCTTACAGTGCTTTAAATAAATGTTTACAACTACAGTTGCTCTTTCACTGGTTGCTGTCGTAACCCTTTCTCTCCTGGCCACCATCCTCATCCTCATGCTGTCCACATGCTGCTCTCTGTTTGTCCATAGATTTTTGTTCACATCGCCACAGATATTATCCCTTGTCTGAACCACCCCTACACTGATCCCCTGTGAAGTCTACTCCAATGAATGGAGCAGGGACCCCTGGTCTCGAGCCCAAATTCATACACTCTCCACCTCCAAGTGTAGATAAGCTTCTGAATCTGATTGAGGAGGGGAGAGTATGGTGGTAGTAGATGTAAAGATGCGGCGTACAGAAGTTCAGCACCATGAACAGCAGAGGGGGGCCTCTCACGTTAAGGGGGCTGAATCGGCTACAACCACTGTATATACCCTCTCCCTCCGACGTCGAGGGAGCCTTTGTCCCATTAGATATTCCATCTGGAGAACATGCAAACAACAAGCGCAACTATCTTTAACAGGGTAAGGAAGACATATAAATGTATCTAATCAAAATATGAGCTTACATGATTTCCTGGTGATGTAGTTTCGTGTTTCTTGACAACTTAGCTTGAAACGTGTATTTATTTACCTATGTGTCCGGCACTATTGGTCAAATAGTCCGTCAGTTACTTGTTATTATTTATCAGTGATAGCCTTTGAACAATGCGCGAAAGATTACTAACCAGGTTTTTTCTGGTCAGTGGCGAAATGACTTTCACTTCTCATAAAATAGCATACCTTCTTTTCCGAAACACACCCGACACAGCACAATGCCATCTGCTATCTTGACAACATACACTTCTGCTGGAAAAAAGAACGATGTGCAATAGCAATGATGGGTTGCGCAAGTCGCGAAAGCACGGTGCACCATGTGTATTATCGGGCCCATAGTGTGGTAGGTGAAGCCCTTCGAGACCTCTCTCATTTTCTGGGACCAGATCACTATAAAGATGGTTCAAGAGAATGAGGAGCTTTTGTGTGTTGTATGGGCCTAAACTGGGGATGTGTGTGGCCACACCATTCTCAAATATGGCAGCACACATTGTTAAACTGCCCAGCGCTGGCCTGGGACATCCACTGTGGCCCACTGGACAATGATGTTACAGTCATGTCTGCAGTCCTTGGCCAGGCTGAAACCAGTCGCATCAACAAACATGAGGATGTGAGGTGCTTCCTGGTCAATTGTGGAGATGCTGATAGAGGGATTGCATCACGGATATGTCTCAATGCGAGAGCATTATTTGCAATCACCATGATACAGATCTCTTGTTCTTGTTGTTCATTGAGAAGTTTTCCTCTGCCACCCATATGAGATTGTCATCCAATCCTAGACATAGAAGTCAAAGGACAAGACTTTATCACAATTTGTTATGTCTGCCTTATGTATCTGTTACAGAATGAGTTACCAATGTAACAGTATTTCTGTTTTACATATAATTGTAATGCATCACTGCCCAGTGTCTGGAACACAACTCTAAATTATATCAATAATTCCAATTTATATTTGGTATTTTTATAGTATCATACTGTTACATCGCATTTTGCTAAAATATTACAGTACTGTAGGCCTACACACACACACACACACACACACACACACACACACACACACACACACACACACACACAAACATAATGAATAATTTATACATGTCTTGCTTTATATGGTAATGTCTCCTGTACAATAGTTCCATCATTGACTGGGTACATACCTGATTTCCCTGTGAAAGGTTTGGATACTGGAGAAGGCTGTTGATTGAGGCACATCAGGCTGCACTCAGCGACCTGCCTCTGCCATTTTGAGGCAATGGTTGACAACAATATAATTGTGGCCCGAATTTCATACGGGACAACATGGCCTCATCCCCCTATTCCACCACCACACATCCTCACTCCTCCTCCTCCTTTTCTTCTTCTTTCTCCTCCTCTTCCTCTTCCTTGAGCAGGAAGCTGTTCGTTTACTTGGCAAGTTATCTTCATGTTTAAACTGTAAATGGTACTGGCCCTGACATGTTCGGCAGCATTCACAATCATAGACAGCACCTGTCCTCTTCCTTCATTAGTCACCTTCTTATTTCCCTGTCAATTGCTGGCATGAATGTAAGAAATCTTTCAAGATTCATATATGGTGTTCATGGTATTATGTTATTGACTTATTTTGACAATTGAAAAGACTAGTGTGCATATGATGACTTACAGAATGAAATCATGCTCATATGTTTTGGAGAGAACTACCATTACACTGAGAATCAACGAATCAGTTTAAATCAGCAAGATCTATTTATTTGAGGCAATGGTTCTGTTGTGAAACATTGCGAGGTGGTTTGGAGATTTGTCCATGTTGTTTTGAGAATGTCATTTCGGTTTCAAGAAATGAGCCAAACCAACTGAGAAAAACTGTAATAAAGTGTCATATTATCTAATCTTATCTGACTCCTGCTCCACTCATTTGCAGTAGAAGTCGCCCCTCAGCCTCTGAGGAGTCTCCTGCGGTCCTTCGCTCAGGTATCCAGACACGAAGGGAGACAGCACTGGAGTAAAAGTGCACCAATAGATGCATGTAACGTGATAACGGGATTGAAATCAAGGTGTAAGTAACACAGCCTGCTGCCTCTCTCTGAGCTCTGCATTGAGGCAATTTCCTATGAGCCCTGCTGTCCTGTGGATGGGGGCCTTGGTTTTTCTGTCCGTCTAATCTGGCCGGAGGATCTATATTAAACGCCCCAGCACTGCTCCCCCATGCAACCATCTCACCAACCCTATCTCCCCCTATCTGTCCCCATCTGGAGGCTCCGCTCCAAATCATTTTTCTCTTTTTTTATTTTCCACTGTGTTTGTATGTTTACTCAGCAAGGCTGAAAATTAAAAAGACAAAAAGAGAGAGAAAACTCAAAGCCTTTCAACTGCAGGGACCATGCACATCTGAGAGCACCTCAGATCTGAAAGTCACAGCTCTTATTTTGTACTATGACAGAGACACCAGTTGCTTGGTTTGGCCTGCAGTTCCTCGCCAGACAACTTTCATAGGAGCTGGAAATATTACAGTCCATTCTGGCTATGAATAAAACACCTTTTGCATTTTCTAGTGCGCACACATTTCCATTTCACATGGTTTGTTTTCTGCACCTGCGTTTGATTTTGGCATTTCCCTCCTTCTGGCCCTCCTCTGTCACTCAGTCTGCCTGGCAGAGCTCTGATTGTGGAGATACGTCAACCTGTGGGAGCAGGAAATGAAACCTTTCATTCCTCCTCCTCCTGCGTGGCCTTTATCAGAGCAAACTAGGCTTCTCCATGCCAGCCTGCTGCTTAATAAACACATTTTGCACTCTGCTTATCTCTTCACACACACACAAACAGTCCTCCACCCTCCTCCTGCTTAAACCCACAGTCTATGCTTAATAATAATTCCAGAGTAGCAGAACTCCACCAGTCTGTTCTACTTTTAAGTGTGCAACACTGTGAGATGCCAGAACAGGTCACACCTGAGGAAGGATCTAAATAACCTGAGCATTAAAAGTTCAAATCTGAGCCTTAGTCTACTTTCCTAAACATCTGCATATACATTATATATATTTTAGCTGTTTAAAAATTACTGATCAAGTCAAAATAGCATAAATATGATCTTTTCCCTCTTCAGAGTCTTAGAAGTGTTTAGAATCTGGACAATGGGGCCCCCTATCTGTCACAGTGAAAGTGCATGAGAAGTGAATTATCTGAAAACAGATCCCTTTTGCATCTATGCAGATTTTTATTATTAGAGGACCAAGGACGTAGTGCGCAGGATCCCTATTGTATCTATGCTGATTTTTATTATTATTTTTCTGCTTCAAAACGTATTGGGGAGCAAAAACTGTAAGGGGCACAGCCTTGCAATTTGGTAGCTACATGCGGTACTCTAACTGCTACTCAGGCACCAAGAGCCACGCCATTGTGTCAATAGGTGGCACTATGACAAGCATACTATTCCTTGGGATCAGGCGAATCAAATGAGGCCCCGCACATTCATTTCCAATCAGATTTTTTGCTAATTTGCATAATATGCAAAACAATCTTTTGTGAACTATTCCCTGTTTTTTCCACCAATCTGCACGTGTGGTCTTACAATGACTTAAACAGCAATAACTCTTAGGTCTTTGGGTCAATGCTTACCAAACTATTTAAGCCCATGCAAGGTATCACTTAACAGCAGTACACCAATTTTTGTCCATTTTTACTATTGGGTGGCGCTATGATAGGTCATAAAGCGCCTATTGTACAAAATTGCCTCTATCTCTCCAGCCGTGAGGACAATGAGCTAAAAATGTTGCATTCAATGCCTGAAGACATTGTTCTAGCACATTCTGGAATGTAAGTGAAATCATGTGACCGCATCATAAAACACGATATTTGCCAAAGAGTTGCAAAAAAATTATATGTGGCAAAAATCATGGTTGGCCCAGGCCGATGATTCTCAAACTTGGTACATATGTTGACATCTGAGATTAGATGATGCAATTCAAATTTGGTCCACTTTGTCCATTGGGGGACTCTATAGCACATGTTCAAACCATACAATGGTCCCACCCTGAATCTACTCCTGAAATTGACGTGTGACAGGGTGCAGGGGAGGCAGAATATCTAAAATTGAAAGCAGGGTGGAGGAAGCTCAGTGGGAAGGATACTTGCCTCTGGACCATGAGGTCCTGGGTTCGAAGGAAGTAGGATTAGTAGTTAGGAATGGAAGTCGTTTTGGATAAAAGGCGTCTGCTAAATGCTGTAAATGTAAATGTAAAGTGAACAATCGGTGAACACACAACTGCACACAGTGTGAACAGAAATTCCTCCTCTGCATTTAACCCACTCACCAGCAGGGGCAGCCATGAACTCTGTGCCTGCGGAGCAGTGTGTGGGGACGGTACCTTTCTCAGGGAACCTCAGAGGTACCTAGCAGTCTTCAGGATCGACCCACTACTTCCTGATCACAGGGCGAGTGCCCTAACCATGCGAGCATGTGACGGGAGGGGGATTTCCCGAATAAAAATGTATTTGTCCGAATACCGTATTCGTAAAAAACACGTTATTTGTGCCTTTCTGAATACCGTATTCAGATTAAGCCCTAACCCTAGTGTATAAGTGTGTATGAATGTGTACATATAAGGATGTGGGTGTGTGCGTATAGGTGTATGAATGTGTGTGAGTGTATGAGTGGGTGAGTGTGTGAGTGAATGTGTGAGCGGCATAGGCGGTTCTAAACTCGGTTCTTCGAGCCAGCGCATGTCGCGATAAGAAATTGATATTAAAATCTTTGGCAGGGGGGCCATAAGGGGGGCCAGGAGCAAATCTGAGTTCTAGATGGCCTATGTAAAGAACTACACACACACGCTGACACACATGTGCAGTGCAACAACTTTAGACTTCACCGTTAGGTTCCCAAACAAGTTGGAAATACCATAACAAAGTATGAACTCTATTGTCGCCCCCTAAAAAAGATCAACATTATGTTTTCACAGACACCAAACAGACGAAGTCTGCACAAAAAATAGAGATGCTGATGAATTCTGGCACATACCTCATCTTGTCAGCAGGCAGGCAGGCAGCTGCTTGGGGCCCCCCCCTGGGGGCGCCAGTACAACTAACTTTTATATTTGAAAGAACAGAATTAAATTTCACTTGCTGTGGTTTACATTAAGCTGGACTAACTTCCTTAGGAGAATGTGCGGCTGAATTAAATTAAACTAAAGAACTAAAATCAATAAAAAGGAGTCTAGCATATGCAGCAGGACTTTCCAAATGATTCAAATTGAGATGCATTATTGTGGATATAGCATCATTTGTGCTCTGATTTTTTGTATAAGCTAACTGATACTTATCCAACAGTGGTTCTACATATCTGCAGAGTTGCACAATCATGAGTCTCTCTAATGATTTAAACTAGTGCTGTCAAGTGATTAAAATTAATCTAATTAATTGCATTTAATCGCACATACATACAGACTTACAAGAAGCAGTTTTTTACCATTTATTTTTTAGTACAAGCCTATAACTTAGGTTACAATGGTCATGACTTTTTTTATCACTGTCTGAACCAAACCTATGAAGTATGTTACAGTATATGACAGTTGTAACTACATCTCCCAGGTCTCTCACACACACTCCAGCCACAGCGCTGAGACTCCGCCCCTTTGGAGGTCTGGATGGAGTAAGCTAAATGCTATGGCTAATTCCAGCCCAATTTTCCCCCTCTCTCGCTCTCCTGCTGCCTCTAGCTTGACCAATACCTCGCCTACACTACGATTCACTACTGCCACACACTTTCCCGATAGGCAAAGTGTTGAAATAAACATGTGTTTGTGCTTTATGTTCACTTTCGCCTCGCAGCTGCGCTCCAAAGTTGAACTGGGGGACACGTGAGTGTCTTTTCCAAAAGGAAAATATTCCCCTTCAGAGTCAGAATCGGCAAAAAGACATAATTGGACAACTTTTTATTAGCCATTTTGGCGTTTTTTTCCAAATCTCACACGCTTCCTCACGTGCTGTGAGCTGAACTGTAGAGATGGGTCGTTCTTGAACGATTCGTTCATTTTGAACGAATCTTTAATGTGACTCGGGAACAACGAGTCATCTCGTACGAGTAATTTGTTCAGTCGCGCATCCGCATTTGCGTTACATCCCGTAATTTCTATATTGGAATCATTGAGTCTCAAACCCGAAGACTCGAAAGATGAACTAATCAATTCTTATTACGGCTCAGGCTGCATAGGTTAACATTACGGGGCTGTCACGTACTGAACGTACAACTCAAACCCGAAGACTCGAGAGATGAACTAATCAATTCTCTTTCCGGCTCAGGCTGCATTAGTTAGCTAAATGGGCTGTCAGGTGATGAACAAACGAATCAAACCCGAAAACTTGTCAGATAAGAGGCGAGGAGAGCGATTCATAGACTAAAGAGACAGGTAAACAATGAATGAAATGTTTCTGTTCCTTATAGCATTGTAGTTTTGTCTTGTTTGTAGTATGATTAGCGTTTGTGTAAGCAGTAGATGTGTTGGGGAAGTAACACGTAACATTTTAATTATATTTTTCTACAATGAACGAAATGTACGTGATGACTCGCAAAAAAGATTTGTTCATTTTGCTGATCGAGACTCAAAGATCCGAGTTAAAAATATTTTAATTAATCTAATTAACGCGTTAAATTCCCAGCCCTAATTTAAACACATTCGAGGTATTCACCACCGGTCGATAGTCATTATCCTCCTGGGAACATGCCTTCTTGGGCACTGGAATTATTATAGACTTATTCCAGAGATTTGGAACTGTGTATGTATCTATAGAGAACTGAAATAGTTTGTGCCAGACTGGAGTGAGCTCCTCCGCAAATGTCTTCAGTAGAAAAGCTGATAGACTATCCGGACCTGTTGCCTTGATGACATGCATTGATTTGAAAACTTTCACTACAGTATGAGGTTCAATTACTATCCCATCTTTGCTCTCATTACAAACAACCTTCTTTAAAACTGCAGCACATTCCCCAACATTATCAGTATTAAAGCGCATATAAAAATTATTTAGTTCATTTGCCTCTACATTTTCGTTGAGAGCATAGAGTGGCTTCCTTTTAAAGTCCATATTAGTCATTTGTCTGATTGAATGCCAGTTTCTTTGTGTTGGAGTTCGACATATCATGTTCCGCCTGCTCCTTAAATTCCCACAAGCTGCTCTTATTTGCAAGTTAAGGTCCTTTTAAGCAGAGTGTGGATGGATGGGTGAGTGGGTGAATGTGTGAGGGGATGGATGTGTGAGGGAGTGAATGTGTGAGTGTGTGAGTGAGTGAGTGAGTGTGTGGGGAAGTGAGTGTGTGTGATTGAGTTTATCATGGATGATTTGTGATGAGGAAGAGGGGCCACAACCAAACCGCCGACCCAGAGGCCACAGAACCCTAGAGGCCCAACGGAGTCCAGGGGACCCGGCCGCATGCCACGGAGGGCCGAGCATCAGCCCCGAGAGGCGCAGAGTGAGACCCCAGACATGGGAGACCAGGCAGCCCCGGAGGCCACAGAACCCTAGAGACCCAACAGAGGCCAGGGGACCCATTGGACAGAGCAACAACGAATGACTGTTGTGGTCAGCCCTCGCATGCCCCCCTGGCCCTATTGTCTAAGGTGCGATTAAAATAGAGGGGAAGGAGGCCACAAAGTCATATGGAACTGCAGGGTGCCGCCCCACCACCACAGCCCAGAGGGGCTGGAGCCTCAATGCATAATATAGCAACTCTCCCCATGTCTGCGGTAATCTCGGATCACTTCCTCATTACATTCAATCTGCACCTTAATCATAATCTAAGCACGTCCCCTCGCTTTCGTATTAATCGTGCAATCACGTCTGCCACAGCCCAT
>JBBMFX010551174.1:0-16341 GCA_037832545.1 Rhabdalestes septentrionalis
CGCAAGGAGGCTGGATTCTGCTGTCCCACTTTTCCAGGAAAGAGCAGCTAGCTTTGTCATTGGCAGGAGCAAGCCTGCTGTTTACTGGGGGTTGACTGGAATAGAAGCGTCCTGTTTACAGTAACCTGCAACCTGTGTGTAAAACATGCAGGAAACAATTCACATACTTTTTTTTTTTTTTTACTAAATAGTTTTCAAATGATTTTACAATAAGCAATAAGATTAATACAAATTTTAATGTAAATTACAATATAGTTTTTGTATAATTGTACAATGTAAGTACAAAATACATGTATAAGTCAAGCAGGTTTATTGCTATTTCAACCATATACACACAACATGTGAGGCATCCAACACAAGATATTAAAAACAAAACATGAGAAATACACACACACACACGGGTCACATTCTTCCTCACCAAACTCATCCAGCCATGCCTTTATGGAGCTCACTTTGTGCACTGGGACACAGTCATGCTGGAATGGAAAAGGTTCTTATCCAAACAGTGTCTACAAAGTTGGAAGCATGGCATTGTCCAAAATGTTTTGATATGCTGAAGCATTAGGATTTCCCTTCTCTGTAAGTAATGTGCCACCATACAATGTGTCTCAATACTTTTTTTCATATGTGTAAATGCTCTCTGAATCACATCTGTTTACTTTGAAAAAATTGCAAGAATGCATCTCAAGAGACCAGAAGCTCACCTTGTTCCAACCGGTTGAACTGACATGCATAATAAATAAAAAGTGTTACTTTTGGCCCACTCACCCCTACACAGGGATAAAACTGTGTTTTTTACATAAAAGTAAACCTAGTAATTTTAAACAAAACACTTCAGCTAGCGGAGACATTCTCGTGCAAAAAATGTCAATTTGCTTTGCAGGAATTAAATAAAAATGAATAAAAGTATAAATCACATGTGCAGACAGGACAAAAAGCAGTGCAAGAAAAAGACAATAGTAAGAAGTAAATATTTAGGGCATTTTACAATAGCTACCATTTGGATGAATACAGTATTTTGTCAGGTACTCTATTCTAGCAGCAGAGAGCAGCAAAAATGCAGAACAGAGGTATACAGTAATAAATATGAAATAGAAAACCTATTTTAAAAATTCTAAATGCAACAGAAGTGTATTTCAAAGGAAATAGAGGAAAATAGTGCTTTTTAAAGCTACTGTGCAGATCTGATACTGATGGGCAGCACATTGGATGAACACCATTAACCTGTGTGCGGTTTCAGCTCTTTTCACAAGCTTCTGCAAGTCTAAGACACCTACTAGGAGTATGAGTACATATTTCAAATGAGCAATTTACTGTTTTTTGTGAAAAAATCAGCTCTAAAAAATTTAGTTTTATGCAGATATTGCCGCCACTGGTGGCCTTGTGGTCAGGGAGTTACCCCTACGATTAGAAGGCTGTAGGTTTGAATCCCAGGACTGCAAGTGGCACCACTGAAGTACGCTTGAGAAAGATACGATTACTCTGTCTGCGGCAGCTGATGGCCTAGTTGTTAGGGAGTAGCCCTTGTGTTCCGAATGTTATGGGTTTGAATTCCAGGAGTGCTACTGGTACCACTGAGGTACCCTTGTGTAAGGTACCGTCCCCACACACTGCTCCCCGGGCGCTGCTCACTGTTTCAATTGGTAAACGAGTCAAATGCAGAGAACACTTCCTCCTGTTCAGGTGTGACTATAGGAGCCCACTGTTCTTTCATTGACCGTTCTATCTGTGCTTGATTATACAGACTGTGTCTCTGTGTATTGTGTGATCAGACCTGCTTAATCGAACCGGGGTGTTGATGTCCGCCATTGTGAGTCTGTAGAGTGGCCCTACAGAGACATCTCCAGAAATGTTCCTAACCTCAGCTCTTCGGGCGTCAGTGTTTCATGCGGTATGTTATTAAAGTGCTCAAGGGTTGAATGGGTCGGATTAGCAGCTTTTTAAACTATCGTGGTTGTTATAGTGGAGCTTTATGTTCGTGACATCTTGCAAGGGCAAACAGTTAGCTAACGTTAGCAACCAGCTATCATTAAGCTTTCAGCCAACATTTAACTAACTTTAAGATATTTTAGATAATTTCGATGCACTGGGTAGGCTTGTAAGACCCTTATGACTTTCAGTTATCATCTGCAATTTACTGTACCTCTGTTTAATGCCATCACAGGCACTCTTATATCCGGTCACTTGACTAGCCATAATTTTAGCCTAACTTACTTTGGTTTCTGTGCTGCTGACTGTTCGCCTGTGGAAGAAGATTACGTCTTTGGCGCAACATCATATGCTTATGTGCAGTAATAAAATACGTATATATGATGATATATTGTCATTCTGGAAGGTTTTTCATCCTTTTCACAATGTAATCTTGTGAAACGTATGCACTGTACAATATTTCATCCTGCTAGTTTACTAGTATGGTGCATTATTAACCATCCTGTAAGTTGTATAGTAAACTAGTAACTATCATGAAAGTTTACTCACATTTCTCACTCATATCTCACACTTTTATTGTCTCTTTGCCATACTGTCTCAGATTCACATTCCATTCACTCTACTGTGACACTGCAATATTGTCTTATGTATTGTTTCTCTCATTCCAGGCACATATCTTAGTGCCTCCTGTACTGTAATCATTCGTTTGGCACAGTGTTTATCATTCTGGAAGTTTTATGTTGAGTCCACACTCGTTGTTGTCTGCTGTTTGTTTTAACTTCCAATTTCTTGAATGTTGTATGTTGTTATATGTTTGGCCAGGTGATAAACATTGTCTCATCACAAGTGTACACAGCTGCTGATGACGATAAAAGTGTCCTTGAGCCATATAACACATAATTTTCCTAAGTAGATAGATAAGTTCGCCTCGAGTTGAATAGGGGATGATCACAGATTTGTTGATATTCTGAATGAAATATTAAATCCTGCTTTTAAACTCTAGAAATAGAATGAAAAGTTGCTTCATTACTTCCAAAGTATGTAAAATACATTTGAGATTGTGGGATAATTTCTAGTCTGTGTAGTCACTTTATTGGAAACCACACAGCATGAACAGTGTAATATATTTTCACAGTGTTTAAACCATTAAATAAGTGAAGCAGTGAGCAGCCACCGATGCAGCACCCACATAACAGTGTGTGGGGAGGTACCTTGCTTAAGGGCTTCATCAGAGGTGCCATTAGCAGTCTTGGGATTTGAACTAACAATGTTGATTAGGGAGATGCTCACAGTATATTCCTGTGTTTATTTACCATTTGAAAAATTAAATTGTGCATTTAATCACCATTAAATAAGAATAAAAAGTAGTTACAAGTTTATAAGGTGCACTTGACAATTTGCTGTACATGTCAGTATAAAAACTTCGAAAACAGCTAATAATTATCCAAAATAGGGCAGCTGGTGGTCTAGTAGTTAGGGTGATGCCCCTGCTATCAGAATGTGGTGGGTTCAAATCCCAGACTGCCAGTGGCACCACTTAGTAAGATATCGTCCCCACACACTGCTCCCCGAGCGCCCCATTGGTGGCTGCCCACTGCTTAACTTGGTGAATGGATTATTTAATAGAGAAAAAAAATTACACTGTTCACATAGTGTGCTATACTGTGGTGTGTTCAGGCGTGACTATAAGGGACCACTTCACTTACAAAAAAATAGGTGTAGAATTACGCAGATAGTGGTCCATTCTCAAAAACAGCAGCGACTCTGACATGGCAAGGTGTCTAGTCCTGCTGAGAGGGTACAACTGACTTATTGGAGTTTTTACCAACACCACTGTGGATCTGTCACCCCAAACAAGCAGTTGTGTGAACTTTGTGAATATTAGCCAAAGCAAATTGCTACCGTGCATCTTGTTTAAAGCCATTTCTCAGCATGTGATAGTGTCTGTCTGCTAGAAAAGTTAACATTAGAATAAATTCAAATAAACAAGTGAAAATGTATCAAGATTTATATTTAAGAGCCCTCAGTGCCTTCAGCTATTGTTTGGATTTGTGAAATTCCAACAGTAGCTCCTGATTTTATGAAAGATTGAATCAAATCAGATTTGTTATGGGAACTAAAAGCAATACTGAACTCCCACATTAATATACTGTGTATTAAATCAGCATTTACTGTATAAGTTTATTCATGTTTATTAATCGTTTTGTAAAGCGCTCACTGCACATCTAAAAAGTTTTTAAATAGTTTTTTTATTTTCACAGCTACCTAAGAACTGTGCAGTGCTGTGTGTGTATAAAATAGTGTCTCAGCTACTTTATCTTCATGCATATTGATGTGAAGTTAGGTTGTTTTATGAAATATTACATTGACTGTATTCATGTGATGCATTGTTGTTTCCAGGGCAGGCATGTCAGGGGCCTGCATCAGTCTGCTGTCCGTGCTGGAGCTGGAGGGACCTTTGTGGTAGGAACTTTTTCTTCTTAAAAGTCTTGTCACTATGGCTTGGAGGACATTCCTAGCCATTCCTGTTCTCACAACATTGCACCATGCTGTTTGAATGATCAGATTCTACATATTCTATATATTCTATATATGCTTTGATATAATATTGGCAGTCTGAAGGCTTTGGTCTTGGCACTGTGAGAAGGTAGCTTTCCAGGAATGCTTAGGGCTAATGAAGGACCACATGTAAAAGAGTGAATCTAAACTGGATATTTACTATAAGGGAAAGGTTAATTGAAATGACATGACTACCAGAAGTAAATCTTGGTAAATTTTGGACTGTCTTGAATGTGAAGGATTTGGCACTAATTCGGGAGCAGAATACCGTATGTCTTGATCCCTGTTGCCTGGACCCAGGTCAAAAGTTCACAGCACTTTGATGATAATATAGTACAGACCATGTCTTAAATGGCATCCTGCATACTAAATATCTTATTAAAAATAGTTAATGTCTCATTTCATAATACTTAATTAAAAGTTTTGTTATAATTAACATTGGGCAAATGTTTGAATCGTGATGTAATTGCATAGTTTTCTATGATGAATCGCGATTGATTGCACTGGTGTGTCAACATTTTTAATAGCAATAACTCCTTTAACACAGTCACAGTTAAAATATTTATTGTAAATCTCAACTTAACTATTAATGTAATCAAATCAAATATAAAACCAGATCTATTTGCCACTGCAGGGCATTCATGTTTTGTCTACTTTGTAATAGAAAAACAAGTTACCCCTCCAGAACAGGGGCAGAACCACTATAGCAGCTACAAAGGGGGACCAGCTCCATATGTCTATGTATCTAAATGCTGTGTCATTAAAGTCTTTGTAGGTGTAATGGTCAGATATTCCGATACTTTAGTCCATCAGGTGTTGCATTACTTTTGTCCAAATTATATGATAATAAAATGATAATGCATTTTAAATAATCTGTTACTGCATGAAGGGCCAATTTTTTGGGGGCTGTGTAGGCCTATATTTTCTTTATTTTTTTGGACCACATAGGTTTTTATTGAGTCTTTAAGTATAAAATATTGGAAAGGTTTGAAAGGAGTTTGTAATTGTTCATTTAAATCCAGCTTTTTAGTCTCCAAAATAATTTGGCAGTAACAATATATTATTACAGTAAAATAGCACTTGGAAACATGCTAATGTAGAAACTTGGTAAATCAATGATGGGAGTACATCAGTGTTTCATAAGCAAAGTTAGTAGAAGCAGTTACTTGGGGTCCTTGTTTTTATTTTTCAGATATTTAGGAGTGCTCTTGCTATGCTGTACTTTGAGAACATTACTTATGTTACATATTGTCCTTTCATACTGATCAGCACATGCTGAATCTATTGTTTTGTTTTTGTGACGTTATAATTGTCTGTTGTGAAAGCCTGTGGTGGCACTCAGAAGTGGGCAGCCCATTCTGAATGAAGATCAAGAGCTGCTTTGACCAGAGCTTTTCAACAAGCTATGAAATACAGTATAGTTCCGTAAAACTGTCATCAGAACAATGCGGAACAGCTGGTGAAGATGGAAGAGCTTTTCTTTTTGCCAGGCAGCTTTAAATGTATTCAATAAATGAAGACAACAGCTTTCGAAGAACAGATTTAAACAGTTTTGGAGGACTAAGATTTATTTCATCTTGGGGGGCATCCTGCTGCAGCTTGAAGGCCAAAACACCCTCATGACATTCTTGTTTTATTTGTTTTCATCAAACCCAAGTTGGCTTCAAATAAAGTATAAAACGATACATAATAAAATTGAGTTATTATCTGTGTGTTTTTAAAATGACTGAAAAAAACCTTTTAGCAATAAACATTTGTAGCAATAAGACAGGAAAGCCAGCATGTCTCATGTTTGAAAAATAAATCTGAAATCTCAATGAAATTGACAAGATATAGTACAAATAGACAAAAAAATAGTACATATTTGGTGATGTCAAATACCTGGTTTGTAGTTTTTGTTCATTTTTTCAATAAGTTGTGTGTGAAATAACAATAAAATAACATGTGAATTCAAACTTATGAAGAAGTGTTTATTATGATCAAATCCAACTGTTGTGTTTTTCCATTATAGCACAGAGATACAGCAGACAACAATCCAGAGACTCCGTTTGAGTTCTCCCCTGAGAACATGATGGTGAGAAAGTATTTGATTTTCCTTCGTGCAATTCTGTTTCGCTGGCTCACTTGATGTTCATGTGTGGGAAGGAAAACTAAACTCTAATATGCCCAACCCAGTTATGTTATTAATGGCTAATAATTCATATCTGAAACTGCTTGGCCATTTGGTCATCACACTCAAGTGTAACAAATTACAGTAGCTGAACCCTCTCTAGAGTACTCTGATTAGTGTAATGAGTCGTTGGACTTGTGCTTACATGCCTTTTGATGGAACATGCTTTCTCATGTATGTTTCTGTGTTTATTTGGTGATAAGAGAGTTGAGGCCATAATAAATAACTACCCCAAAGGACACAAGCAGGCTGCCACCATCCCAGTGCTGGACTTGGCACAGAGGCAGCATGGCTGGCTCCCGATCTCAGCAATGAACAAGGTAAACAACAGCTCTTTTTGACAATTATCCAGAATGAAATGGCATCATTTGGGAATTAGGAAAAAAATTGTACTGAAGAATAATGGAACGGAGTTGTTTTTCAGGCCCAAATATACTTGAAGGGCAGCCGGTGTGCATATACAGTTGCAAAACACTTCAACCATGAGTGATGTTACCTCTTGAATTTTAATGCAGAGCTAGCTTCTGGTTTACAAAGTGTAATTAACCTGGGAGTTATTTGTGTTGGCAATGTATTTGATTTGTGGAATCATCAAAGTACTGAAATCTAGTATTTGTGCCTGCAGGCGTAGGCCAAGTGAAAACATCTGCATAAGTGTTTTTAATTAAATCCCTTGTTGGAACTAGTAGGAGGGGTTTGGTTAAATCAAAATGTTCAAACATATTAAATGTTCCCTTGTGCGTATTTGTTTTCCAGTCTTTACAAAGAACTTCTGAGCTGATTTCTCAGGGTGGTGCTGTTCATGTCTTTGCACTGTAACTCCAACTTTGGCATTTTCCAGGTCGCAGAAATCTTAGAGATCGCCCCGATGAGAGTGTATGAGGTCGCCACGTTCTACACCATGTTCAACCGCCAACCGATGGGGAAGTACCACATCCAGATCTGCACCACTACGCCGTGCATGCTGTGCGACTCGGACAGCATCATGCAGGCCATCCAGAACAAACTGGGTAGGTAAACACAGTGCCTCTGCGCTCCACCAGAGGGCTACATTCTGAAAGCAAGCTCAGAACTGTTGTTACTACAAACCTCTCGTTCCCAGTCGGGCTTCACGGAGGAGCAGTAAGCAAAATCAGCTCCGTCTGTAGCAACGTGGACTGATGTCCCAAAAGTGGAGCTCATTTATCACTCATGTTCTTAGCCTTGATATCACAAATGCTCAGAACAGGTGCTTGTGGTGAAGCATGGATGAATTTGCCATGCATGTTGACATGTTTACAAAAATCCAAAGAAATGGCAGTGGGGGAAGGGTGACTTTTGCCCTTCAATTGGTAAATAATGATATGAAGGATGGGATAATATATAGAAATTGGCCATTACATAAACACTCTGGAATAAAAAAGTGGTGGTCAAGTAAACCTTGGATCAGACTCATAATGATCTTTGACTATATATATATGCTACAATATATATAGTGTGTGTGTGTGTGTGTATATCAATGAGAGAGTCTCAATTTATCGTTAAAGAGACGCTTGAAATTTAATACATTATTTGCACATTTATGACATGTATACTGATAATACACTTGATAAAACAAAGGATCGGTTACAGGATATCTGTAACTCACATTTTCGCTTCTCTCACTCAGGTATCAAAAATGGCGAGACCACACCAGACAAGCTGTTCACGCTAACGGAGGTTGAATGCCTTGGTGCTTGTGTTAATGCTCCAATGGTCCAGATCAATGACAACTACTATGTAAGTACAGCTGCTTAAACCTTAAAATTTCTCAGTGCTTGAAGTACTGAGTACACATCGTAGGCTGGTTTTGTATTAACACTAAGTGAGGCTGTACCACTAATTTTGTTTATTAAATAGAACATTTAATTGAAATTAAATCCACTTACACTCCCATACAAAGCTTGCCCCCTTCACTTTTGTTGTAATCGATTAATCGATGAATATTTAAAAAAATATTACATTACAACATGCATAGGTTCTGAGGTTCGGGATCAAATATTACCAGATCTATGTAGAACCAAAATCTATGTAGAGATGCAGAATGATATAGAAATCATATTGGTGTTGGCAGAGACCAAAAAATGACCGGCCTGAAAATGATTGGAATCAGATCAGTTTTACCTTTTTTAATATTTTAAATGTATTTGACTATTCGTTTCGCATTTTATTCATTTTACTGTTTTCATAACCCTCTAAGTAAACGTTATATTTCTCTGTAATGCTAATCCAGGTATATTTTATCTCGATTTCTACATTTTATAAATGTTTATGTATCGAAAGTGGCGGACATTTCCTAAGAAAAATCTTGGAAATCAACATTGACCCTCAATTCCCATGACGGTGTGTCTCTCTCTATATTTTCTTATTCATGCGTATCGTTCTTTAGGTTCCCCATAAAGGAAATTAATTCAATCACGACATTTTATGATAACAAAGGGCTATTGTTATACTGCCACACCTTAATTACATTTTAAAAGGCATTGTGAATTCAGCACCTGCAGACTCCTGCCCAGCAATTTTACCAGCAACAGTCAGAGCAGCGATAACTCCCACAAGTCAAAGTGACGGTTGCAAATAAAAATGACTAAACATCTGATACTCTGCATGTAATAGGTCTTTGTCATGTTTTCTCTTTGTCAATTAGGTTCTTATTTAATTAGATAAATGTAAGTCTGCAATACATATTTGTAATCATCTCTCAGAAATTCCACTTTATCTAAATAGTGTATTGAATAGGAGTATAGTCACTTTATGTTCTTGCTCATTCTTGGGATGCTTAGATGAACTCTGGTCAAATTTTACACAAACTATTTACCCATTTTGACATTTAAGGCACCCTGATAAAAAAATGTTTTACCCCAAATTGGAATGTGTGGATCCCTGGTTTAAATTCATATTCACATTTTTAAGGGGGAAAAAAATCTCAAATTTAAAATGTTTCTTTGCATTTGTCGGCCCCATTATTCTAGTGGAATGAACTCATTTATAAATTAATATTAGCTTGGGAAGACTGTAAATACAGGTTACTGTGCAAAGGTTATAGGCACTTGAAAATATTAGATTTTATCATGTTATTTATTTGGTCCATACTGTAGTATTTGCTCAGGAATACACTACACTAAAAAATTTAACTGAACATAAAAAAAAACACAAATCATCATTTATGATGTGTTTAACTTCTCCAAGTGTTATCACAGTGCTACATACAACCAAGTACCTGGTTTCATTAAATGGAATTAGAAGCTCTTGAATTAATTTGTTGTATTTATTGTCATTGTTAAAAAGTTGCTACAAGCATAATACAATTACTGTTTTAAACCATTCAGATCATTGTAGACAGGATTTCTTTTCAATGGTGGTGATGTGAACCAGAGGCATTGAGTGTGACATTGAGAATGCAAATGTATGTTTGAACACACAAAACAGTATTTGGTGTTCACCAGGTCCTAAAGCAAAGTAATTTCATTTCATTCGGTTATTAACCAAAACATCAGGAAACCTGCAAAGCCGATTAGGCAAAAAAGTACCACAAATTATTCAGTAGCATGTTGATCTTCAGCAGCAAATTGAAGTAACTTTCTGTAAGAGTTTGAGTCTCTCAGATCATGTTTGGAAGTATTTTCAGCTTCTCTTCCTCACTTTAGTTCACTGTTGTTAAGGGCTTTCGCTTTCTGCAGAGCTCTCTTAAGGTCTTGTCACAGCACTTCAATGGGTTTCAAGTCTGGACTGGTCGTTCCAAACCTTGTTTTTCTTTTTCTGCCATTCATATGTGCTCTTGCTGGTGTGCTTATATCATTGTGTTGTTGCCCAGCCCAACAGCCGTTATAAAGAGGGTCTCATTTGTGCTCCTATTGCTTTGATATAAGAGTAGACTCAACGATAGGAAGCAGCCCAAGTCTTGTGGTTGTAAAACATACCCAAATCAGTCATGACCCCGCACCACTGTCGTTGTGTCTTTTTTGAAAGGAGTGGATTACATATTATAAAAGCCAGACTTTATCAGTCCTGTTGCTGTTTCATGAACTTCATCCTAACCTAGGCCATTGGATCTGAGGTCTTTGTTTATTTATTTATTTATTTGGGTTGAAGTTTTTCTGGTGAGCAATAGTGTGACGATCGTCCTTTGCTAGGATGACCTCTCGTGGGAAGACTGACAGCTGTTCTGAATGTTCTCCATTTCTTAATTCTTCTTCTTAATTATTCATTTTTATTACTTATAAATGAGCATATAGCTGCTCCTAGTCTGTTGAGTGAAAACAATCTGATCTTTCCTCATTATAATGTTCAACAAACAAATTTGGATCCTCCAAATAGCCAGAACTTGATCAGTTAATCAAATGCATTTTATTAGAGGGTCTTGCAGATAACCTTGTTAACTGCTATGGAAGCTGTGTCTACTTTCTTTTACACACAAGGCCTGACTTTAAAGTAAATAAATGACTAAATGATTGTTTCATATTCGTAAATGTTGTCTCTCACCACTGCAGCTACTTTATTTACTGTAGGATACCAAGATATTGCATGGGTCATCGTTGGGTATTATTTTGCATTAACATCTTGCGTGTATCTGTCATTAATGGGTAGTGAAAGTATGTTTTTGGCCAAAATGTGAAAGTTTCTGAAATTTCTCTCAGGCATTGAGCAGTGTATTCACTATCATTTTATGTGATAGCTTTCTGTTAGGCATTTAAAATTTCACACATTTGATTCCCATCACCTCTACTGTAAACATTTCTGACTCTGTATGTTTCCCTAGAATATTTCACAGCAAACCACTCTGAGTGACTATCAACACTCTTTATTCATGTAATCAAGCAGAAATGTTGGGCTTGGTGGAAGTCCCCTTAACATGTAAGAATTGTTTGTGATACTATTGCAAATATATGTAAATATGTCAGGGTTTTATATGTAGCAAATCTAACTGATTATTCAGTTGTTATAGGGCCATGTCCAAATAAGAGTTCTATTACAACACTGGAGTATTAATCCCCTCTAACGATCTCCACATTGCATCTCAAACTTTTGTGGTGTGAGAAGCCCTTTCTTTTTCTTTGATTGGTTGGTTGATAATCAGATAATAAGTGAATTAAATGTTCTCAGTCCTGAAAGTGCTCCACTCTGCCAAAAATATGATTTGAAAAAATTGGGTGTGCCTTCTTATAGTATTTATTTAAACCAGGCTGTGGCACTTGGGGGAAGTGTGTGAGTGTGTGGGGTGGTTGTGAATGCACCATTAGAGAATCATTTTAGCCAAAATAAGCAAGAAATGCAGTGTAAACAAAATGCTGCAAATGGATTCAGTCTCTAGACAATAATGAACATAGACAATAAAAGTATTCATGAGGTCAGTATTCATTAAACGACTATAATACTGTATTTACTTTTGCTAGTAAAAAGCCTGGTGATGGCACAAATGTTCTGAGTGGTGAATTCTGACGGCTTGGTAGCACTTTTCACCTAAATAATTTGAAAATCTGGCAGTCGTGTTGGCAAAGTAGCTGGATTTTTCTACATTTGTTGACCTGGTTATTTAACTAAGGCCTGTGTTTCTTTCTTGAATTAACACACTTCTGAAAATTCTCATTAAGAAATTTAGCATGTCTTAAGGAGCTACACAGACGAGAGGTGATCTGAACGACTCAGTAGGGTCTGAAATCACCCACCTAACCGAATAATCCTGATGAAGCAGTGAGTCAGAGATGTGACGGACTTGTAGGGTAAATCCCTCTTGCATGACACAGAGGTGATAATGAGCTGCTTAGGCAATGATGCAATTAAATGTGACCTCACATTTAAATGGAAAGTCAGTCACTTGCTGGGCCTTAGCAGCTAAAAATGGGTTAGCGGGTTCTACTCCTACGGTTAATCATCAACTCTGCTTCGAGGTTGATGGTGGGAGTTGCTGTTTGCCACCTATCTGAAATCGCAGTTTGTAGTTGCGTAGAGCACGTAGTCAAGGGAAAGTTTCACTGAAGTCCTACATGTGCTTACATTTCTTGCCAATTATTTCCTCAATTTCAGAGCAGTCCTCTAGCTCTTGCATAACCACATCAACTGCAAACCGAAGGCATGCTTTTTAATTGGCAAATCTTTGCTTTTAAGGTTCAGTTATCTCTAAAGGGACCCGGGCAAAATAGCAGGGCAGCTGTTTTAGGCTTAAGGTCTTTTCAGCGACTCATCTCTCCTACTGACTTGCTTTTACTGTCACACTTTCATAAATGGTGGGAATTTACCCATTTAAGTTGCTATTCCAAGAAACCTGAGTTGTCCTTTTTCAAACTGTTTAGAAAGGAATCAAAAGTTTACGAGTACAATTACCACTGGTGGCTACAGTTTTTAAAAGTGTTACGTTGCATGACAATCTAAGGAATTTTTTTAAGTGTTTTTTTTCTTTGTTTGGCATTGCAGGAAGACTTAAAGCCTTCAGATATTGAGCAGATCCTTGATGAACTGAAGGCAGGGAGAGTCCCCCCACCTGGGCCCAGGTATGAAGGTCTTTCCCACCAGTGCAGTTCTTAATCTTGCTGAGTAATAACTATAAAGATGATTACTTTTGTTTTGTGTGTTTATTTTCCATCGTAAGCAAGGGGAGAGGGAGGAAGACAGTGAAATGCAGCAAATGAAGTGTGTTGCAGGTCAAATTCTCAGTGTGTTGCAGGTCAAATTAAGTACAGGTGATTCCTGTCCATTATTGAAAATCGAAGCTAAAGTGCGTTTAATGGAATGCATGTCCACTCTCCCTCAATTTGTATTTGTAGCACTGTTGTTTCTGCTGCACTCTAGATGTTAGATGAAATTTTAATTTTGAAAAATTGCATTAGCTACCTTCTATATGGCTATATTAATTGGAAAGCACAAGATCATAATAGCCCTTGTTGGTTATATCCAGTGGTGTGATCTAAGTTTGTACATTTACATCTCACTTTACACTCATGCTGTAAATTCACTTCAAATTTAACAATGGCAAATGGCAAAGGCTGGAAGAGTAGCAATTGGAATTGAAATTCATAACAAATAGATTTAAAAAGTACAGAAAATATTTTAATGTTCATATCTACCCATTTGTAGTCCATTCTAATATTTATAGAACACTAAGTTCTGTTGTCAATTTCTCAACCAACCTGACAAGAAAACGAGTGTGTTTATATTTTCGTATTAGTTGACCCCCAAAAATAATTATCTGTTTTGTTCCACTGTAGTAATATGATGAATATGGTTTTTATGGGGTGTATATAAATGTTAGTGGTTTCCTAGTGGAAACAAGAGCACATACAAATGTATATGTGTAAGAGATATCACTGCGGTGATTGTAAGCACATTTCTGCCCAGACAGACACTGAAAAGCTATCTCTGAACATCTCTAAATGTGGTGGCATAATGGCACTCTTGGCTCTTTTGCTGTTCTAATTATTTCTAAATATTTAACTGCCGTTCAAGCTCACAGCCTATTCCTTTTCAGTATGGCCCAGATGTTTTTGATTATTTGTTCACAACCCATAGTTTTCTCCATTTATTGAAATCTATCACATATTACATGGTTTTATTCTTAGCTTAATGATATAATAACTACTTACATTAATATTTATGTTGTGAAACTTGCTACTACCTATTTTTTCCCCTATATGTCCAGGAATGGTCGTTTCTCGTGTGAACCTGCTGGAGGTCTGACCTCCCTGACTGAACCTCCCCCAGGACCTGGTTTTGGGGTCAGGCCTGACTTATAACTGCCTCTGAGAGACCAGCCTCAGCACAGGCTTGCATCTAACTTAAACTTGAGTGCTTTGAAATGTCACGGTCATCTGTGAGTGTAAATAAAATGTTAATTGTACCTAAACGTGTAGTGTGCTCTTTTATACATTTGGTTTGCACATGCAAATCTGGGGCACAATAACAATGGAAAAGATATGAAAACCCTATTTAGAAAACTGAATCCAAAAACATGCATAATATTTGTGCTGTGTATGAAAACCCCTAGATCTGATTTATGTGCACATGCAGTTTCAGGTCTCATTAAAAAAATTGAATTGTGGAATGCACACAGATTAATACTGTAAGCAGCAGAACCAGAATTGCACGGCAGCAGTCCGGACAGAAGCAACTAGAACAACTCCTCAAAAGCATCTGACGCATGGAATAAATTTGCTGAGGTGTAGCCACATGAAAGGCGACAGCTCAGCTGAAAAGCATACAAGCTTGATTTTTTTTCTTTTTCTGTCGACGTGGCTTCGCTACATGATTTTTATATCACTGACGGGACTGAGAGACTCAGAAATCTCAATTATGCTTCAGTTTTGACATATCAGACCCCTTTTCCTTCCAGGACAGCACTGATGGCTAAACTAGCTGTACAGATACATCCCATGCACGTCTGAACCACTTCTTCCATTATAGTGCTCCACACAGGCTGCAGTGTTCACTGCCACATATTTCAGACCTCCTCTAGCTCGTCTAGCCACTGCCCATCCCCCCTCTCTCCACAACACGAATGTTCTCGTCGGTGCGACGTCCGACTCGTGAATGAATCATTCTTTTGAACCAGTTCTTCTCAACTCAATCTGAATCACCAGTACCAGCTGTGAAAACTACGGCATAAGATAAACCATTATTAATACTGAGGACAATTCTTGCATCTTTAGCATGCTCAGTGCAATAAGAAATAAAAAACAACGGAAGAACAAAGACTAACAATAGTTCAACACTCAGTAATATTCATGTCAACACGATCACTGACATTGACGCAATGCTCATGTAAATTTTACAGGTACCAAGGCCAATCCTTCACAGATTACACCTTAATTACTCAATAAACGACCACACTTCTGCGTGTTTGCTATGTTTTTATTTGATCACTGTTGTTTCTGCTTCGAACATCACTTACACATTCTACCTAAATTGCTGCATTGAATTTATTATTTTGGGTATGCTTCTTTCTTTCCACTGTTCACTTTGCTGCTGTAGCAATGCAAATTTCCCAAATTAAGGATTATCTGTAAATCGCACAAACGATGGTCCGGTTCACTCAAACGAATCGGCTCGGCTGAATCGAACAGAACTGGTCTTCGCGATTCAGAGCTCGTTCTGCAACATAATGGGCGTCATTGCGCATGCGCGGCAAAAAATAATGTAAAAATAACCACTGCGCCACAAACAAACACGGCGAAGTACAAGGCGGATAGACTGTGGGTCTAATGACGGGGCTAAAAAGAGAGTCACAAAAGAGTATGAAATGAAAGAGAAGTCATATTTACTCCACTCTTCAGGCAAGACCCTCTCAGACATTTTTTTCGAGAACCTTCCTCCAGCGGCTGCGGCGGCGGACCGAGTGGAATGACGTCACGTCCCACCTCACCCAGGGCGGGCTCGTCTTTTATTTATTCTTTTTTAACGTACAAAAACCCGAATATGAAAGCCAGTAGCGCCAGAAACAGAGGCACATCAACTGTGCCTCATAATTAAGTTACAGACTAAGACGGACATTGGCGAGAGTTCACGATAAATTCGAAAACAAGAGACGCGGTCCTACCACGGGCAGCAGCAGAGAGGAGCCTTTTAAACCCGGGCGGGCTGGAGAGAGTCACGTGACCGAACTGGGAACAATCAGTGAGCGGCTCCTCTTGTTTTTGCTGGGTCTTTTCTTAGAGACTGACTGTTTGTGAGAGAGA